>VMDR010012568.1:0-26374 GCA_007922815.1 Macrotus californicus | reverse complement strand
TGTTGCTATTAGAAAAATTGTAACTGCTCTGTACCACCAAATTATGAAAAAATGTCCTTGGAATTACTCTGTTGATACCATAGGTGATGGTAATGGTCACATTTTAATAGATCTTTCCTTTGTGTGATTAAAAACTCATTCAAGTTTCATGCTGTTCTTATGGATGTTTAAAAAATGACAAGTGATTACAAGCTAAGCTCTGGTTAAAGGCCTAAGTGCATGAGGGGTTTCATTTTACAACTGAATGCTTGTATTTTCATTAGCTATTTGATATTTTTATTCCAAAAGTTGCTGATTTTAGTTATCAGGTTACTAGTTATCAAACTTGATGTTGGAAACTTCTATTTTTGCTAAGGAGTCTGCACAAGTCTCATTTTAAAAAACATTTTGCAAATTAAAAAAAGCACAAAAGTTTATTAGATAAATCATCAAAGACTGGGAATTAAAAATGTTAAGATAGCCCTGGCTGGTGTGGCTCAGTGGATTGAGTGCCGGCCTGTGAACCAAAGGGTCACTGGTTTGATTCCCACCCAGGGCACAGGCCTGGGTTGTGGGCCAGGTCCTCAGTAGGGAACACATGAGAGACAACCACACATTGATGTTTCTCTCCCTCTTTCTCTCTCCCTCCCTCTCTCTCTAAAAATAAATAAATAAAGTCTTTAAAAAATGTTAAGATAAAAAAATTTAGATTTCTGTTGGTAAGCTTTGGGTTATTAGTATACGTGTGTTTCAGTAACATTTATTGTGCATCCTTCGCTCCTGACACTCATTTTATAGTAAAGTTAAAATAGAATGTGTTTTAGGTTCAGATAAAACCAGTTTTCAATAATGTTTTATTCAGATAATACTTATCATTATGCTTTCTAAGAAGAAACAAATTGTCTCAGTATTTCAGTACAACTCAAACAAAGGAATGTGAATATTTCACCACCAAGTTTGTCATTTGATATATTCCTTTAAGACATGAGTCTAAAGCAGTACTTCAAAGCATCCAATACATTTACAAGTCAGTTTATTGCTGATCTCTATAGACACTTTAAAAAGTCTTCATGAAATTACTGAGAAAAAATGTAGAGTCTATTGACCTACATTCCTAGACCTTTTGCCAGTCATTTGAGGGACACTGGGACAATGATAGGAGGTAATCTAACTACCCTCTCTTGCCACCAACATTAACTAAGAAAGAGATAAGTAAACACTGATAAGACATCAGAGGGCTGTTTACAAACCTTAGCTCTTGGAAAAGCTTCAGGACTTCATTCCTCAGATTCTGTAGAAGGAAAGGAAAACTTCCTCTCCTCCCCCTCCTCCCCCCCTACCCCACCTTCTACCCATGGATAATCCATGAGTACACCTGATTTCAAGGTTTAGATTGATGGTGGGCCTGGTTTCTTTAGCTGTACTTCCAGATCAAGAGATCAGACAACATGAAGTTCATTTCCTAACTGGGGTCCATTTACCTGTGGCACAGGGTAGTGACAGATTTCACAGGACCAGGCTCAGTAAGCCTTCACACACTAGTTGGTTATCCACATGTTTTCTTCCCCGCATGTGAATGTAGCAGATGTTTCCCTATCTATGAGTCTCATTTTGTTCACATTCATGCTTCTGCTTCTTCGTAGGATAAAGAAGTTCAGATGTATTATAAATTGAAAACCTGCTACTTGTGAACATTAGCTTTACATTTATCCAAAGTGGCTTCTTCTCATGCCTCCAAAAACAGAACTAAAAATTGTATTTTGAGTATAGTCATGTTTCATATCAACTTTGTGGAAAGTGCTGTTTTTGTCAGTGGGGCTGGAGTAAGATTCCCATTAAGACAAGCCTTCAGATAGAACCTACTGGGGATTTGTTCAAAACGTAGGGCATTGGTATCTCTGAAAAAGTACTTGGATGATCAGTCCGTCAGGCAAAGAAGGAGGAAAGAGCATTTGGGCAGAAGGAAGTGTAGGCTGAGATTTGGTGTAGCACAGGCAGTGCCCGGAGTTTAAAGATGGTCAAAGGGGCCAAGTCTGGGAGTCAAGGTGAGCGTGGTCTGAGATGAGGGTGGAGAACAATTTTTTTAGGGCCTTGCTGGCTGAGTGAAGGAGTTTCAGCTTTGACATAAACGTCGTGGGGAGACACTGGAGAGTTTTAAGATGTGTCTGTTGTGAGAGCGAGGATATTGGCAGATAGATGGGACGACTGCAAGTGGGTGAGTGCTGAACACATTTCTGAACAAATCACTTTGGTTACATGATGCAGGACAAATGAAAAAGAGCCAGCGCAGTTGACAGAAATGACCCTAGTGGGGACTCAGATGGTGGCGCTAGAAGGAAGAGAATGGATTAGCATATGGAAAGATGAAGGAAAGTAATGTGATGAGTAATGGAAGTACTAAAGATAAAGTGAGAATGATTATAATTTGGGGGGGGGTGTTTTAATCTCTAATGCAACAAGAAGTAAAATGTTATAATTTACCTTACAAAACCTGGCAGAAAAGAGATCTCCAACTTAAAGTAGTTTATAGCCAACAGCACGTTGTACTGAGAAGTTTAGATTAATGGAGGTTTTATTGTTAGACAGTTCATTTAAATTCCTTATGTGATTAGGCCAAGGAAGATATATTTTGGTATTTGTAGCAACAGATTCAATTGGGACACTTAATCAAACTTACCAATCTTTTTTCCTGAATTCTTACAACATGATGACATAATTGGTAAAATTACTCCTATTTGGCTTGTAGCGTTAATGAAAACTCAAAGTGGAGGAGCCTGTATTATCTGGCCCACAAGGTGCTGGCATGTGTGCTCCACATGGTCCAGGTTGTTTCAAGTTGTTATTTAAACCACAGCAAGCATAGCAGCGACAACAAAGTTTTTGTGCTTTTGTGTTTTTTCCTGAGTGCAAAGGACATTTTTTTTTCTTGATAAAAAGCTTTTGCTGTGGCTGAGAAATCAGTTTTCACTCATCACTCAGCACAGGCTAGGTGCCTCTGGGAAGAACTCAGTTTCCTGCATGGGCCTGATCCCAGGACTCTGGCCGTCAGGGGGCAAGGAAACACGTTCTGTTTCCAGAAAACTCCCAGATCATCCTGTCTTTTCCAGATTTTAATTTGAAATGTATCTGTTGGAAATGTAACCTTTTTGCTATTTCCCCCCTTTTTGTTATTTTGAAATGTACACCATTTCATACCACCCTCCCCTCCCCATTGGCTGGAAAAAATCACACCTGTGCTTCAAGTCACAGGACCTGTAATGAGGGCAGGGGCAATCTTGTACCCGGTGTTCAGAGGATGTGGGGTGATTCTCCACAGCTGCCACCTCAGGGGCCTGTGTGGCCAGAGCTCCCCTGCTTCACAGGGGCCCCAGGGAGTAACTTGGATCTCCTCTGGAATGGACTAGAACGATCCATTGTTTCAGAGCTTGGATAACATTATGAGATATTCATTCAAATACAACCTCCCCCCACGACTATACCTCCCTGCCCCCCCCCCCCCAAATAACCAAAACAAAAAACCAAACTTGCAATGCGTAAAATCCTAAAGTCATGCGTGGAATATTTCCAAGAAACTGGATCTTTTTGGTTAAGATTTTCGTCACTTTTCTTGTGAACATAAATTTGTAGTCTTAGATATGGACTGAAGTCTGTCACTACAAATTTATCGTATCTATGATTTTCTCAGCCAATCTCGACCACTCCTTCGAGAATGCCTTTCTCCACATTGAAAGGAAATTTGAAATCCTAGGTGTGTGGATAGAGGTTTCTTCTTATTTCATTAATGATTTGATTACTAATAAATATCATTAAATTTTTTTAATTTAATTTTTAAAGTCTTTATGTAATCTGGCCTCTAATTCGCATCTCCTTTCTGAAGTGTAGTGTAGTAGTGACCTTAGAAATGTTTTTGTGTTGATATTTCAAGGGGGAAGAAGAATGGTGGAGCAGGGCTTTCTAAATTTGGCAGCCTGACAAAGTCTCCTGGCCTTTTAAAAAATTCAAATTCCCAGATTCCACGTCAGACCTATAAATTAAACCCCTGGGGCTGGCGATGGTGGAGGGGTGGCAAGGCTCTAGAGCTTGCATTTCTAAATGTTTCCCAAGTGATCCTGATGTAACCATCTTCTCACTTACAGATTGCCTGTGGGAGTCCTGTGAGCCTTTTTAAGAGGGGTCAGAGCTAATTTCCTTAGAAATCTTCTATCTTTGGAAGTAAAAACCATTTTAAAATGTTGCTATGGGCTGAAATGTGTCCCCAGGAAATTCATATGTTGAAGTCCCCCATGTCCAGTACCTCAGAATGTGACCATATTTGGAGATAAGGTCCTTCAAGAAGTGACTAAGTTACAATGAGACCAGTAGAGAGAGGCTCTAATTCGGCACGAGTGGTGTTTTTACAAGAAGAGACACCGAGGCTGCGGGCGTAGAGAGAGCCAAGAGAAAAGGCAGTGAGGGGCACCATCTCCGTCTGGGGCAGGTTCTTCTCATACAGCCCTCAGGAAAAACCAAACCTGCCAACACCTTGATCTTGGACTTCAGGCCTCCCGAACTGAGAGAAAATAAATTTCTGTTGTTTAAATACACCCAGTCTTTGGTATTTTGTTACAGAAGTCCTAGCAAACTGATACTGATGTCATATACCTTTAATGTAGGAGGGCAGGCCCAGGAATCTGAGAGGTTTTGAGAATCCACCTAAGTAAGCTCTGAAGAATGTTTCCTTAGAAAAATAAATTCTTGGAAAAAGACGTAAGTTAAAATGACTCCTCCACATAGAATTTCAAAATACTCACATGAGCTACCTGTGGATATTCTGATAAGAATAATGGAAAATAATTTTGAATTTGCCAGTGTCAAGTAAAATCATTATTGAAGTGTATTTGTTTGAAATTGTGTGTGTGTTTGTATTTGGGTTCCTCAATAGGACAGAGATAAGGCTATGTGTTTACTAAAACAATTTATTTTTGTCTTGAGCACATAGAAAGAACAGTATTTCCTAGCTCCCTTGCAGCTAGACGGTATATCGTATCACCAGTTCTGGCCAGTGGAAAATGGGTGAGAGTAATGTATGCATTTTCAGATCCGGCCCATAAAAATCTCTGTCTCACGATCCTACTCACTTCTATAGCACATGGTTCAAAGTTCAAAAGACACGAAAGCCTCCTGCACATTGAAAAGCCTCCTTCCCACTGTCGCTCCCCAGGCCCTTAGTTTTCCTCGTGAGGAACAAATACAGCTGCTAATTTCTCGTTTATTCTTCCAGAAGTTTTATATACGTGCAAACAATGGTGTATCTATATCACCCCCATCTATTTTTTTAAGCACACATGATAGCACACAGTCCTCTTAACACTAAATTCAGCACTAATTTTTGGATATCATTTAAAATGTATCCAAAATGCAAATATGTCTTACCACTTCCTCCATTACCACCCTGGTTCAAGCCAGTGCGGTCTTTGGATTCTATTAAATCAGCAGCCTTCTGAGTAAAAGACAGATCAAACAGAGCAATCCTTTAAAAAAAATGTAAAATCTCAGGTCATGTCACTCATCCGTTCTGAACCCTTTGATGGCTTTTCAACACACTCGACAGTAAGGTCATGTTCTTTATGCAGGTATACACAACGTGCTCACTGTCCTCTCCCGGTATCTCTAGAGTCTCATCTCACACCTATCCCACTTCATCACTGATACAGCTGCCACCCTGGCGTCCTTGCTGTGCCACCTCAGGGACTTGACACCTGTCCTCTATCCCTGGATGGCTTTTCCCCTAGTTATCTGCATGGCTAATTTCCTCACGTCTTCAGTTTCTGCTCAAATGGCACACAATCTCTGCTCAAATGGCACCTTAACGTAGGAAACTTCTCTGAGAACCCAAAATAAAATAAGAAAAAACCTGGGCCACTTCCTGTTACGTAGTTTGGTTTTACCCCATGTGACACTATGTATACCCTCTTCTGATTGGTTTATCATTGGTGTCCCCTGTGAGCAGGAATTTTGTTTTGTCTGATGTTGTTTCCTCTTTGCCCAGAACGGTCGGTGCTTGGCATATGGCAGGTACTCAGTACGTTTTTGTTGAATGAATAAACAAATGAGTTGCCATCTTTGTACATAAACATGAATCTCATTTTTGAAACGGTTGCACACTTTCTCATAGGTATACGGAAGATACAGATGTACCTTAATATACCATTTGAGGGGTATTTAGGTTGTTTTCAATCTTTTGGTAAAATGAAATACTGCAAAGAATAACCTTTTACATATATATATAAGTTTCTAAATATTTGAGTAATGTATATTTCTGGAGTAATTTCCCAAAAGTAGAAATCCTAGGTGAAAGAAGTGTGCCTTTGTTAATTTGCCTTCCATAGAGATCATATCCACATATAATCTCATCAGTTACGTGTAAGAGTATCTGTTTTTCCTTCAACTACATAATGTGTTAAATAGTCTATACCCATGCCATATGACTTCTTTCCTATGGAGAGTATTCTCTTCCCCCAAATTAATGAATTCTAAGGGACACCTGGAGAAATAGCATTTTTAAAATTAGCTTCCTCAGAAGGTGAAATAATTAGAGTAAAGACAAAATATGATGTGACACATCAGATAAAAAATAATCTGGGGTTGGGGGTTGGGAGAGTGGAGGGATTGAGCAAGAAAGAAAAAGGACTCATGAACACAGACAACAGTGTGGTGATTACAAGGGGAAGGTGGGGGCAGTGGGAGAGGGTGTAAGGGGGAGAAATGGTAATGGAAAAATACAATACCGGATAGACTGTTAAAGAATTAACTCATATTAAAAAAAGAAGAAAAAATCTGAGGCAGGTGATAAATGAAAAAGTAACAGGAGAGGGATTATTGGAAACATTTACCAACATAAACCTCATGCAAATAAGTGTAGAAAGAATGAGCAGAGAATTTTAAAATGCTTACTTAATGCTACCACCTTATCAGAGTGATCAAGTTTTTCTATAGGTCTAGATATTTCCTTTAGTTTTTGTTTCCCCCTCTATAAACTTGAAGTAGACTTTTAGAGACTAACAGTTTCTCTCATTTTTTTTTGCTTCAGCCATATACCAGCAAACTTTCTTACAAAAGAATTCTACGATAGAATTAAGCTCTAATTACCTAAGGTAGAGGTCAACAAACTCTTTCTGTAAAGGACCAGGCAGCAAATATTTTTGACTTAAAGGCCATGTGGGTTCTGGTGTAACTATTCAACTCTGTCATTGTAGCTCACAAGCAGCCACAGATGATACATAAATGAATCGGCATGGCTGTATTACAATAAAACCTTATTAACAGGAACAAGTGGGTAACAGGATTTTGCCTGTTTGCGAACACCTTCCCTAAGGCAATGAATGAACTTCTCTCTTCTGCAATTTTAATGGTACTAGCTATCTGTTACCTTTGGAAATACTGAGAAAACAGTCGCTGAAATAATTTTCAGTATGGCTAATTCTTTTGCAAACCATCGATGAGAAAGCTGCGGGATCTAGAAAGCCATCTTGTAACTGATGTCAACTGGTTCCTTGGAAACCTGAAAGCTGGTCCTCGGTAATGGCAGGCAGTGGCCCTCTTTATCCCACTTTGTACCTTTAGCCCATGGCTTCTGTAATTGCACCTTGCTCTTGCTTCTGATGTCTGGTCGGAAGCACCTACTCCTCCTACTTCTTGTGCTAATTCCTCAGCATACTCCTTGGCTTTATGTTCTCATCACTTAATTGATGGCAACAGTATTTTTAAATAAAGCTCTATCCCCACTAGTAGTTTTTGTTAGCTTTGTCCAGTGGGTAGAAAACTAATGGATGGAGCCCTGGAGACATTTCTCACTCTGGGGGATGCCACATGTGATTTCTGGGAGAAAATGAGTGGCCAGAGACCAATGACTCAAGCACAGTAGAATGGCATGTGAGGCCCAGGTGGGCACATGGGTTGGACACTGAAGAGTCACCTCTGGATTATGTAGGACAGGATTAGTTTGAGATTGGGAAAAAACACAGCTTACTTGTCTTTCCACATTTTCCTCTCCATTTTTATTTTCTGTAAGCCCCCTAGTTTTTTTTTTCCTTTTGTATTTTTACATCTTTTCCAGAAGGATTTAAGGTTGAAAGAGGAGAAAGTTAAAATTTAAGCGAGTTGGTCTAGTTTCTGGTTAGGTCTTCAAATAATTGATTAAGTTTGAGAGAAGGTCAAAATCATTGAGTAAAGTTGACTTTTGTACCATTTGTAAACTATTCTGTCTCCATTTTTGGGTTAGCACAATCAATGGATTATTAGTTTTTATCTTAGAAAAATTTACTTCAGTCTTCAAGTAATTAGACAATGCTCATTTTATTTGGGTGGATAAATTCAGGCAGCATTTTGAACCCATTTGTGCATTGTATCACTTTCATGAGTGCCTGAAATACAAAGGTTTTCTTAGGAATAGAGTGACCCGGAATTTCTGTCCTTGGCCTTTCTTCCCAAACCAGACCAAAGAGAAATAGAATACTTCAGTCTTTAATCAGTTCAAATACTGATAATTTGGAAAATAACAAACAGTAGATTGTTTTCCTGCCTCTTGTGAAGCAAAATAAAATGTTTACTTATTGGAAACACTATATCTTCTTTAAGTCTCTCTCTCTTCCTATCTTTTCTTCTTATTTTCCTGATGGAATCCTTCTCTTATCTGAGCAAACATTTTTCTTTGTTTGGTTCTTATGCTCTGAGTGGACACGAGAGCGGCCCATTAACTCCAGGGTGGGTGCTGACTGGTTCAGAAATCCAAGTTTGAAATACAAGTCTTATCCATTGTATTTCTCCAATTCACAGCCCTCCTTTACTGTCCTTTAAATACTTTACAAAGTGGAAAACTTTTTTGAATAAAATCAGCCTATTCTTTTGGAGATGCACAAAGAAAAGCTGTGAAATGAAGTGGGGTTTCTTTCTTCAGTATGTGGCTGCCTGAAAGTTGATATGAAGTCAGGGGAACTTTTTTGGTAAGTGGGATTAGAGTTCAAATACATGTACTTCTAATATTCTCATTAGGGAAAAAACATAAGGGGTTTATATCTATCTTCAGGGTGGGGCAAAAGTAGGTTTACAGTTGTTTGTATGGAAAATAATACAATAAATAATCATATAGGAATAAACTCTCTTTTGCATAGTCATGGCTGTAAACCTACTTTTGCCCCACACTGTATTTATAATAAAGGCCAGAGGGCAAGCATATTTTAAATCTCTAAACCCACATTAATACAGGAGACACACATGATGGGTACATTTCAAAACATTCCATTTAATGTAAATACTTCAAAATTTCTGCCTTAAGTCTGTAAAAATATATTATGTTCTTTCTTTTTCATGTTCATTTCAGACACAGAAGCAGTAATCCAGTTAATTGCAGTTTTTCACCAGCATGTGTTAGGAGAAGTAAGGCTTATATATTACCACAGGAGTTTCAAGTTTTAAAAAAAGTAATTAAAATGTTTTTTTTTTCCTCTTAGCAAATTGTAACACGTAGTTTGGGCTCTTCTTCTTTTTTAAAGATTTTATTTATTTATTTTTAGAGAGAGGGGAAGGGAGAAAGAGAGGGAGAGAAACATGGATATGAGAGAGAAACATGGATCAGCTGCCTCTCCACTCCCCCAGTGAGGGACCCAGCTGGTCCCCAGGCATGAGCCTGGATCAGGAATCGAACCATCGAGCTTTCTTTCACCTGCTGGAGGATGCCCAACCCACTGGGCCACTCCAGTCAGGGCTGGGCTCTTTTTGCTCATTGTACTATCTTATTATCAGTTGCACTTTGGCCATATTCCTGTGTGCAGTCCACTGCCTGTAGCATGGTGTATTACTCTTACTAAGCATAAATGAATAGTTTTTAATAAAGCTGAGTCACAAAAATGTTATAAAACCCTTTCTCCACTGTTCAGTTCGTTAATGGTTATTGTCGCCCTGTCCGATCCGTAAGTGCATGTTATACCTTTCTTGATTGTCCCATCTTAGTTGGTGTGGGAAAGTGGCTCCCACGGTTCACTTCCCCCATCTCTTTAGTGGAAAATAACTGTGGCCGTGGCATCCTGGGTGACAGCTCTGAACCTAAATAGCTTCAATTTTGTGCTGTTCTTCTGAGCAAGTTTTCTTCTTCCCAGACTTTCTAATTTTCTTTTTCTTTTCCTTTTCCTTTATTTGGTGTTCTTCCTCTATAATAAAAAAAACATTGAAAGAATATTTGGGAATTAGTCATTTGGAAAAGCATAAATTAACTTTGGTGATAAAAGGACTTGCGTGCTCACTAACGCAGATTTTCCTGTTGGCTAAGAAAAGGAATTGTCACCCAGGGAAAAGAGGACAAAGGAAAGAGAAAGTATTGGGTTGGCCAAAAAGTCTGTATGTTTTCTTTTTTTTTGGTAAAACAAGACACATTTTTTCCTTTTCACCAATAACTTTGTTGATTTGGATATTCTGAGTATGTTGACTATGTCCTGCATGGTATAATGTTGATATTTCTTAATTAGTGTCTCGATTTGACCACTATGAGCTTCACCGGGTCTATCCAACCACGGAGCATTGTGCAGTGAGAAACCTCCAGCACGAAACTTCACAAGACACTTCTGACACGTTTGATCAGTCACAGCACCTTCTCCATACACTGCACAAATCTTTTTCTGTGTTTCAGTTGTGTTTTTACCTTTCTTGAGATAATACAGCATAATATACCAGTAATGTTGCTTATTTTCTTCCATATTCAATATTAAAGTGGCTACACAAAATTTCACCAATTTTGAAACTTTTTTAAAAAAATGAACACTGATATGACATCTGTCACAAGACAACTAAGTGCTTGTAGAGCTATCTTATGGGAAAAACCAAATGACCTTTTTGGCCAACCCAATAGAAATCTGACCACGAGAAGAGACTACTAAACCCTTATTTCCTCCCCGGTAATATTTTTTTGTTCAGTATCACAAAGGCTAATAATGTCCTTTGTAAGGTGTGAACTGCCTCAGAACTATGGAAGCATGCAGATTGATGTTAAAAATTAATTGCGTGTGAATAATATCATCTATAAAGACAGAGCAGCTATAGAAGGCTGGGTATTTAAGACAATTGGTGATAGGTTCTGGGGCCCCTGTGCTCAGATCCCTAAGTCTGGGGTCATTATCATTTTGTCTAGTGGCTGATCTCAGTCTGCTGTGCAGTCCTTGGACCTATCGTATGAGCTATCACGGCACCATTTATTTAGGCACTAGTTAACATTTCTTGGGAGGGATAAGTGAAGCCATTTAGACATAATTATGATGGCCCTCTAGAGCCTCCAGAAGTCTAGGCCAACCTTAGGGAATAGGCAAGAGAATCAGTGAAGACTGGGGAAAATTACCAAGCTAAAAGAACCAGACTTCTTTCCTCTTTGCCATGAACTAGCAGTATGATCTCTGATAACTCTTAATTCTCTGGTTTTGCTTCATAAACACTTAAATGGGTTGCATTGGGTAAGCTTTAAAGCACCTATGGCTTTGAAATTCCACTTCTATCAACTCTGATCATTCATACTGTTGATTTATATTATTTAGAACTGATGTCAGTCAGCATCACTAATCATTATTCATTCAGCAATTTCTATTGAGCACCCACCATGCATCAGGCTCTGTGCTAGGTGCTTGGGATATGTCACTGAATAAAAGTGACAGAGATTCGGCCTTCTTATCCCCATATCCCCCAAGCTCACGTTTTTGCAGACGAAGATAGGAAATAAATAAAAATGATACATAGGAAAGTGTATAGTATATTGATAAATGCTCTATAAAAAAAAGAACAGAACTTGATAAGGAGGACCAGGAGACTAAGGTAAGGAGGAGACTGAAATTTACATGAGGTAGTCAAACTTTATTGAGAAGGTGACATGGAGTAAAGACTTGAAGAAAATGAAGGAATGAGCCATGTGACTATTAGGTGAAAGAGTAATCCAAGCAGAGATAAGGTCCTGGGGCCAGGCACTCTGGTGGAAGCACACCTGTGTGCCCCGGAAACAGCAACAATTGCAGTGTGGTCGGGGGATCTGGGAGAGTGGGAAAGGAGGTCAAGACTGAGGGAAAGACATTTGTCTCTGTGGGCCATTGTAGGAATTTTGGCTTTTACTCTGAATGGAACAGGAACCATGACAGGGTTTGAGCTGAGGAATGATATCACCAATATTTGTAGTGCTCTCGGTGACAGATGGTGGTGGCTCGAACCAGGCTGGTGACAGTGAGAGTTTAATAAGATGTGATTGAATTCTGATTATACAGGGGTGGGCAAAAAAGTAGGTTAAATTACTGGTCATCATTACCTAAAAGATAAAGCACAAGTAAGGATACGAAATAATAACACTAATAATAATGGCAAATAATACAAATACATATTTAATACAGTAATTAGTTTAATAGTGCAAGAGTAAACTGTGTTTTGCGTACTCACAATGGTAAACCTACTTTGTCCAGTCCTGTATTTTGAAACTAGAGCTGGCAGCATTTACTGGCAGTTTGGATATAAAGTCTGAGAGAGATTTGTCTTGATCTTCTGGAAAGGTGGAGTAGCCAACAACTTTGACAGAAAGATTGCAGGCAGGGGAGGTTTGGGGAGCGATGTTAGGAATGAAGTTTTGGTCTAAGACTTTGAAGTAGAGGTGCTGAGCAGAAAATAAATAAACCTGTGCTATAAATCAGTGAATCATTAATTTAGATGTGGTGTTCAAAGCTACAGAGACTGGATGAAGGAGGCCACCGAGGAAGTGTGTGTAGATGGAGAAGACAAGGCTCCAAGATGGAGCCTTGGCTCCTCCCATGTTAGAGGAACCTACAAAGGACACGGGGAATAACAGTGAGGGTGGGGGCGATGTTTTCATACTGTATGTGTGTGAACTAATCACAGGAAGTCTAGTTCACATTCATCACCACACAGAGCTATACGTTTTTCCTTGTGATGAGAACTTGTAAGGTCTACTTAAACTTTCTGAACTTTCAAATACACAATATTGTATTATTAGCAACTTTCAAGTGTACAATATCCTATTATTAACTATATTCAACTACTTTTTGGAAACATAAGTATTACACAGCATTTAAAAAGTTCTTCCAAATCAGGACCAGTGGGTTTAATGAACAACGGTGATATCTGTATGATTTCTCAAGAAAAGCAAGTATTTGAAAAGGCACCTGAAAAACACTTATGCGATCCTAAGTCTTCCTAGTATTGTAAGACTGAGGATGGTAGGAAAAATCTTTGAAAAGGATTGAACCAAAGAGCTGAGCATGGAGCCTAGCATGGAAATGGTGGTATAGGCCTGAAAAATAGATAATAACCCATGCTCAAAGGTAGTGCACATGTACAAAAGTACATTGCCAAAGAGGTTCAAAGAACAAATATGTGTCTAAATGAGAACTTGATTCTGTGTTCAAAGACTTTCTTTTAACTGGTTGACTTCTAAGCACTAAAGAGACTAGAACAGAACAGGATAGAAAACAGACCCATACCCTCGGGCAGCTGATAGTGTGCATGTGTTTATATAAAATGCATTTTTTAAAGAGGTAGGGACTTTGAAGTCAAGATTAAGAGATCTAGAATTTCCATTATCCAAGCCAAGTGAGTTCTAGTTCATGACATTTGAGACTCAACTGGTAATGATGAAAGAGCGCAGAGAACACTGGGCCTACCCTGACTTTTATCCACAAGTTTTAGCTTTAAAAAAAAATGCTTATTTTTAACTTGGACTTAAAAGAAAGACACAGTCAAAGAAAGAAAAACAGAGAGTAAGTCAAGCCTTTTATCCTAACCTAGTGTCAGAGTGTTCAACAAGGCAGTGGAAAAGCCCTCTGGGCAACATTTAACCCAGCCTTACAGGTTTGGATTCCCTCCCTGGAAAACCTTGCCTCTAGCAGTTAGGCCTGAAAGAAGAGAGACTTACAGTATCTCGTCTTTGGCCCTAGAATGCCAGAATAAAGCCCTAGAATACTAAAAGAAAACGTGCATGTAGAGTAAAATACATTTTCAAAAGTGAGCAAATTCTCTCTTACCCTCCCTCCCTCCTTCCACCCCCATTCCTAAATCCTAGGATTGCTGGCAATAATTCTGACCACTGAGTGGCAGAATTTTAACTACTCATGAAGAAATGTAGTTACCAAAGTTTCCAGGAAGATGTCATTGATATACCCTTTCAGCTGAAACATAGACAGGGCCCTGGGAATAGCTTCCACTTAGCTCTTCAGTAGGATTTTCAGTATTTCTTAGGAGAGTCTAATTTAAAACTAGAGCCACAAAAGCTGCACTGCTGTTGGGTGGAGGTTGGTTTACTGGGCAAATAGCTTAGCAAACATCCTTCAGCTAGAATTAAGTTCCTGGGAAATTGTGTCATAAAAATAAATTATACTTTCCTCAAATCTATAAAGTTGATTTTTCCTTAGGGTTATAATTTTTAGACGTAAATTTGATATTGGTTTGTTATACATACATACTTTCTTAAAAATGCTTGGTCTCTTGACATCTCTGATGGGAAACCATACTTTATGTGGTCTTCAGGGACAACCACTATCCCTCATACTACATAATTTTTACTATTTACAAATTGAAGTTTGGGATGGGATTTAGGAAGCTGAGGATTCATGTTATCTGTTGCCATGACATTGAATAACTTATTCCAAATGATACTGTACTTCTACCATTGCAAGGGTCTGATTTTTATAATTCTCAATACATTGGCTTCCATTTGTTAAAAAGACATATATAACAAGCTTATGTAAAATATATATTGCATGATTGAAAGTTGGATCTGTATCTCAAGAATCGATCTCATTCATGAACAAAGCATTCTTCAGTGCCTATATAAATAATTTCTTGAATGCAATGAATATTATCATTCCGGAGATTCACTTGAGTGCATCACTTCATTGGATTCTTCCATCAGACAGAGTAAATGGTGTTTTCTCCATTTTACAAAGAGATTGAGGCTTACACATGTGTGATGATTGATGCTGAATTTCAGAGTTAAAGAAGTTTTGGGGAAATAAAGCAGTGTAAACCAAGAAAAATAGCTAAAGAAATCCATTTTGGAGTGATTTTTAAATGCTTCTGTCCGAGGAAATCTTTCTTCTTTCATTTAGTGTTACAAGACTATTTGTTTTATTCAGGGGGAAAAAAAGACATCCCTCTTCTCCCCAAAATCCCCTCAGGAACAACTGATAATAGTGAAGATCTTTCCACCCAAAGACACAGTGTTCCAAAGGTGCCCGTGGCACTCTGTTTAATCAGTTGAATGAGCCCAGCTATGGCATATCCCCTTGACCCACTCAGTGATGCCTTCGTTGGTTGATTCTTGTATGTGCCCTGACTGGGGATTGAACCTGCAACCTCGGCTTATCGGGACCATGCTCTAACCAACTGAGCTACCCAGTTTTTGAGATGGTCCCATATTGATTCTTGTTATGATCCCCACGTGAAAAAAAATAGAATGTAAGATTCTCAGACTAAGCTTGTCTTGTCTGCCTCTCAACACTCAAGGAAGTGTGTGGATCTTATTTTATCACAACATCTTTTGCCGTCTTTTAAACAGGAGTCAACAAACCATATTCTTCAATTTGCTGGTTTAGTGCTGAATTTCCTTTCTTCTGAAATTTATTATGTAATACCTAGTTCCACCTATTTGCGGTGATTTTGCTACCTTTTAAACGTTTTCTTATACCATCAAATGTCTTTGTTTGCATTAGAAAATTTCTTTATCTGGACATGTGGGTGGCATTTTTCTAATATCAAGACCCAAAGGCATCTTATAGTTACATTTACCAACCACAGAATACACTGTTGTTTGTTTTAGAGTTTGAGCAGAGGTAGCCAGGCCGTGGTCCTTATCTGTAACTCACAGGCAGTCCGGGGAGTCAGGCCTCAATGTCATTTGTCCTCCAATCAAGTGTTTTGCGTCTCGAGAAAGTCTTCGTACTCCCTGCTGCTCCCGCATCATCAGTCTCATCTCCCAGCTGGGCCCCGGCCCCCAACTGTCCTCGTGGACAGCTCTACTTCTAATTTTTATTTTTAGGGCCACCGTTTTTACTTTGCTTTTCAGCAAATGGTGTGTGAGTAGGAAAATTTATTATGCCCTGGTGAGGGGAAATCATGCCTGGAATTCTTGCCGTTTTCAAGTTGCTAACGCAGTATTCTGAGAGTTAATTTCAACATTTTTCTATTGCTGAGAGAGTAGATCTTAAAAGTTCTCATCACACACACAGAAGTATTTGTAACTACATGTCGTGACGGGTGTTAGTTAGAGTTTTTGTGCCGGTCATCTTGTAGTGTGTGAGCATGCAAACATCAGATCAGTATGTTGTATACCTGAAATTAATGTAGTGCTAAATGTCAGTTATATTTCAATAAAACATGTATTTTCTAAGATGAAAAAAGTAGTATTATTATATAAATGAAGTATTGAATGACTGGCACAAAGTTATGAATGTCTTTGTAGACATTCATCCTGGTTTTCCTCACTGTAGAGATACTAACCCTTTCACAGTTTCCTTTTTAAAACCAGTTTACCAGTGTTAGCTTCACTGATCTACAAAGGCCTTCCGGACATGTGCGGCCCAGGACTTTGAGAAAAGGAGAAGCCATCCGCATTTTAAATTAAGGGGTTATCAGTAAGCGTTGCACGCGTCTCTCATAGTTTACTGGGAAAAGGGACACAGCCTTGATGTTCCCACCATCCAGCGTAGTTTCTGGCATGAAGTGAATTCCACAGAAGCAGCACCTGAGCACACAGAGCAAAATGATTTTTCTTGGATTCAAGTGTCTATAAAACATTTCCCTCTACTGGTTGGTAGCTAAAATTACTTCTAAGGAATATAGGGGAGCCAGTTTGTTACCTGCTCTGAAAATCTGCTGTGTTCCCGTCTCTAGCAGCCCGTAATTAAATGCTTTCTTGTATCTTCTTTCTTCTTATCTCCCTATTTCCATAAATTAGGTGTGTCAGGAATATTGATGCAGAGGGGATGTTATGATTTCATTTACAACAAACTTGAAATTTACTCTGAGAATTAACCAGCTGTAGGTAGTCCTGTATCATTCCAGTCAAGTTCATGATTTCCAGGAAAGACAAGGGCTGGGAGGACCTCAGTCCTAATGGCCATGCCTTCTTAACTTTGGACAGTTTGGTTCACAAGAGCAAAAGGCTCATGGTGTCCAATAAGAACAGAAAAAATTGCAGGCAACGGTAAAACTGTGTGTAACAATAATGCATCTATAGATTGGTTAGCAATCTCAATTTGATATTTTGCCAACAGGGGCTTTCCTTACTTTTACGAAGTGAAGGCAGAGGCGTCCAATGTGGGATTGAGGCCTTTTGGCATTTTACTCCCAACAGTTTAACTGGAAACCCTGGTGCCTGTGGGGTCTTTGGCACCCACAGGACTACGTTGGGAAGCACCGGTTCAGCGTGCTTAGTCGTTCACCCGACGGTACGGAAATAGCCTGGGGTGAGCAAACTGCAAACCCAGCTCTAATCGCTAGAGAATTGGAAATGAGCACCCACGGTCTTTACCTACATTCTTTAAGACCGCACCGTTTTTAGTTATACGTGTCCCAATGCCGAACTTCTCTGGCACTGAAAGACATTTAATGTACGTTCCAGTGTAGGTAACTTACTTCCCAAACTGAGGTAATTGCAAACACAACTTTAAGGGAGTTAAGGAAACACTCAGTTGAAAAGAATGTAGTCCATGCCCTGGATTTCCATTTACGCCTTCCATTCTCAGTGTTATTTTCCATTTTCTCTGGGTGGGAAGTCGCCTTTTATTCACTAAACGTTCACTGCTATAGTGGACAATGGTGGATTGTCTTTGTTCAAGGATACCTGAATTTAGATGCAAGGGTTAGCTTGGCAACTCATCCCCAATCACAGCTAGTTCTGAGTCAGTCCTACTTTGCACACTCCTGACTCAGCTGAATGAGTCATGAACAGGGACTACGATCGTGTACTCAGCCTGAGACCCTGCCTCTGGCTAGCTGGGACCTTGGGCACATTGCTTCTGGGAGTTTCGTTTTCCTCATCTCTCAAGGAGAAATAAAAACACGCCCCTACTTTACAATGTGGTCATAAGGATCAAATGACTATTAAATATGTTAAGTGCCTGGCATGTAGTGCATGCTCAAACTGTAGTAGGCAGCCAGACAGGCATGAGCAGAGCAGGGCAATAGATCAGGTAGGGAATGCCCAGTGCACGGTTCCACTTACTGTACTGTGGGTATTTTCACAACAGCGCACATAGTGTTCTTTCGGCTACTGCATAGTGTTCCTTTGTGTGTATGTGCTATGATTTGTCATGTCCATATGGATGCACATCTTGCTTGTTCCCATTTTTCTCTTCTATAAATAGGGCTTCCATGAACATCCTTGTCCAGTTTGATTCCTTACCTTCTCTGCTTTAAAATTATTCAGTAGTTTCTTATTTTTACACTCTACACTTAAATCTCATGCCCTGTGGTGTATAAGCCTGGTGCTTATAGAGCAGCAGTAGAACCGAAGGTGTCTTTATAACACTACCTCTAGCTTTGGGGCAATTTCAGAAATACCTCTAGCGTAGCCTCCCTGCTCTGAGAAACTTGGCCTGTCCACTGCATATGACTTTCTAATTCTACCTTTTTGCCTTTACCATGTGCGCCCCTTGCTTACACACGTGCTCTTAACTCTTTCCTTATAAATTTCGTTTCTTTTTTCTCCTTCCTTCAAGACACAGGCAAAAGTACACCTCTTCCCGAAAGTCTGTGTGGGCTAATTCCATCACAGTTATTTGATACTATCAATGTTCTGGTTATTTTCTATTAAACAAGCATTTATTGAATTGTTATGGTGCCCATCTCACTGCATCGGAAATGCATGTGACTGTAATTTGTAAGAGTTCTTTAGTCTGTCCTTGTTTATAAATTGCCACAGTCGACGTTAACGATAAAAAACAAGTGTGCCATAACTACCCTGCAGAGCGTCCCCACCGGATTTTGACCACTCTATCGAGTTTGCTTTTGCCACAGCTGAGTGCACACAGTATTGGCTGTGAGGTGGGTAAAGAGGGACACCACCATTCCTCGTAAGAGGGAAGAGGAATTCCTTAGCATCAGATCGGTATTGAAAGATTCTATGTTCCCTGGAACGTGCAAGAATTTTGCTTCATGAACATTTAAAAGATTGTGGTCAGGCCAGTGGGCCCACCTAGTCAGCAGTGACATACAGAGTGCCTAGCTGTTTCGTGAAGTAACTATGGAGACACTTGTAGGCCTTGTCCGAGATGGTTGGGCTAGAGCAGCAACTGTGTCGTAATAATCACTATTTGTTAATGCTGTTTTGTATTTGTTCAGTGTTCCCATAGGGACACAGTCACACACATTCCAGGATTCAAAAATATGCCTGGAACAATTTTTTTGTGTGTGGGAGGGGCCCAGTCAATATGCCTTTCCAGAACAAAGGAGGTGTTTTTCCTTCTTCGGAAGAACTGCAGTGTCTGCTACACAGCTGAGTAGCAGGTGCTCAACAAATACTTGTTACTACCAACTGGCACCTAGTGTCGCCAAGAAAAGCAAACCAAAACCAAAGAACCACAACAAAATCAAAATTGGAATTAGTTTCTAAGTCACTATAGAAGTGAGATTTGCTTCAGCGTACCTCTGTTTGGGGTGAGTAAACAGCACGTACAGGAGAAATGCCCAAAGAGGGTTCTGTGATGAACGGCCAGCAGCGAGCTAGGAGGTAGCAGTCGCCCTAGCCACCGCAGGCTGTTGGAGTCACAGAGCCGCAAAAACATCACTCTGCGGAGCAGATTATAGACACAAACCAAAGAACGGTCTGAACAACGACAAATAAAAGCAGCAGCTATGGTTTAATTCTTTTTCAAAAAGATTTTATGTATTTATTTTTAGAGACGGGGAAGGGAGGGAGGAACAGAAAGAGAAACATTATCAGTTGCCTCTCGCAGGCTCCCAGCTGGGACCTGGCCTGTCACCCAGGCATGTGCCCTGACTGGGAATCAAACCAGTGACCTTTCAGTAGGCAGGCTGTTGCTCAATTCACTGAGCCACACCAGCTAGGACCAAATCTTATAATAGGTAATGTTTGTTTTAAATATATTATGTCATTTTAATTTTCAGCACAGTCTTGTGTGGGTAATTATCATATAAATGAAGTGAGCCTTGGAGAATTTATAAAATTTGCTCGAGTCACACTGCAGGAAGGGGTAGGGACAGGATTCCCATGCATTCTCACCTGACCCTAACACGTACATTCTAACCATCATTTCCTACTGTCCCTAGAGCTAATCTCTAAGGCAGGAGGACTGAAGAGGTTACCAGGGCTTTTTTTGGCCACATTGACACGGCCTGACAACAGCTGCTAAAACATCTACGTCAATTCTTAACAGACACAAAGTTTTGGAACTAAGTAAAGAATTCCAAGCTATTTTAAAATGTATCTTAATCAGGGAGGGGGCTCCCCAGGCTTGGGCTTAATTTCTCTCTAAAGCTCCATTTATCACGGATGAAGTCACCAGGGCTGTGCACCTGACAGCCCCCACAGCCCTCCTGGAAGGCGGCGTCTGGCACAGGGGTGTGGGAAGGATGCTGTTTGTCAGGAAGCTGGACACACCTTTGATCATTACCTACCCAGAATGTCCTTATAATTCCCTGATGGGTCACTTACATTTTATCACTTCCTATTGGTCATTAGTGCAGCAGCTTTCAAAGAGAGAGCCTGGTGTGCAGGTGGACAACAATATAATTCAGGCAGGAAATAGCTGCATCTCAATGTGCTGTTCTCTGAAGATACAAGGAGACGTTACACCAACTTCTTGTGATACTGCAGCTTCACAGTGTCCAACTTAAAAACTAAAGGAACAGGACGTGGATGGAAAATGATTCTTTGTAATTCAGGAAAATAAACAGAAGCAGGGGTCTGGATGGTGCCAAAAGCGGAAATCCACAAAACCATTTATAGGTGACTCTGGCATGCATCACATAATTTCTCCTGTCTATCAGGCATACCTGTCCTAGTTATGTTTCATTTGACGGAGGATAAGATGTATTTTCAGTTTGTAGGCGTATCAGACCTTAACGTGATAACAGGTGGTCGAGTGCACATGAGTGCAAGGAGCCTCTCTGTGAGGCTGAGTTGTTCTGAAGTCATTCGTGATGTGCATCACTAAGTTTTCAAGGGGGTTTGTAACCAGCTCAGATATTGTCCTTGCACACAACCAGCCTCATTGTGGCAGTTCTGTCCACTCACAGGTTCATAGGACAAAATCCTGCTTATAGACAGGATTCTAATCGATATTCTTTGGGGATTTTAGATACAGTATGATAGAAATACATTTAACATGAGGATTAAATGATGAATATACATAAAACAATATGAGCCATTATTAGCAGTAGGAAGAGCTGTAGAATAAATGAGAAAGACTATATGTTATGCTAATAATATTTGAAACTCATGTCGAGCTTGTCTAAAGTTTAAAGGCAAGACTGGCAGTTGGTTAATTTTTATTTTCACTACATGCCCACACAGTGTCTTGTATGTAGCCTGAAGTAAAAATGTATTTATTGAATGGCCAACCAGTTCCAGTAACAAATTATGAACTGTCTCATTATAAAACAGTTGTAGTGTCTGTTCATGTAAAGATAACTAATAATACAAGTTGATAAGGATAAGTGCCGAATTAATGATATCTAAAAGGCGTGCTATAAAAGGTCCGCAGGGAGAGAGCTCATTTTGGGTTAGAGGGATTGCTGAAGAGAGGAGTGAATTTAGCCTTGAAGAATAAGACTCAGGTGAAAGAGAAGGAGGGGGCATTATTAGTGGGGAATGGAAATTCCCCACTTGGAAGAATACCAAGAGCCTTGGGAATCTGTACTTCATTCCCTAGGCAAGGGCAAGTTTGTGAGGGTTTCTGCCCGGAAGATTGGCATGTAGTTTGTAAGAAGGGTCTTCCCAGTTATACTCTGTGCCATTGCCTAAATTTGGAAATAAGAAATGCTCAGAATTTAATGGAATTTAATAGAAATCAGTTAGAATTTAATATTTCATGTAATTTAATATTAGATGGATGGCTATCAACATTAAAAACAAAAAATAAAACAGAATAGAGTGTGTTAAAGTTTGTTGCCTGTAGTGAGGCTAAGTATTGTTTTATGAAAATTCCGGTTTAGCTGTGCATGTGGGGGTAAGTGTGTGTGTGGGGTCTGGGAGTGGATTTCAGCCAAAAAAAAAATTTAAAACCACCGAGTTGGGAGTCCTTAATGAGATTCTTTACTAAGGAACAGGTCTTTCTTTTCTCCATAGCAAAAATAGTTGTATTCCAACTAGCAAGTAAATGCTTTTGAAAAGTCATATACATATCAGGTTATCATATACAGGGACCAGATTGTGTTTCGTGAAAGACAAAAACCCAGAATATAATGTCGGTTATATTCAGGCTTCCCCCACAGGGAGAGCACTGCAGATCCGAAGGTCAGCCTCAGTGGGGTGGTGGCACCCAAGACTTCTGTCGGGAGGAGTAGAAAAGTGACAGGTGGTGCTTTGCAGTTGGGATTGTTTTGTAATCAAGGGGAGTCTCAGTGAGTTATCTCTGCAGGAAATGTTTATCTCCATGTCTAGCTAGTTTCAGGGGGACAAACAGTTTCTGATCTCCGCTAAATCACTCATGAGACAAAGCAGGGAGTTGGAGGGCCTGTGTCTAGTCTTGTCAGCAGGTTCAAACAAAAGGGGAAAGGTCTGTGTTTGTCCCTGTCACCGGTAAACACAGGAGTCATGGAGAGTCTTATGAAAGGCAGGAGAAGAGTGGACGGTGACTCTTATCTATGTGGCATGGGGAAAGGTGATTCTTCGAGATGACACATTTCTCAGGACACACGAATGGAGGAATTTTTTTAAAAGTAGCTGTTTTCCAGAAATAGAGAGCTAAGATGACATCAACATTGTCCGTTTTCTCTTCTGGGTTGGCCTTAAGAAAACATAGAACTGAATTTCTGGCCCACTTGCTACAAGTGGTTATACTGCAGCTGATTTCTTGGATGATAACTGGTGGTGGCTAACCCCGTGGGCATACAACTCTGTACCAGGTCACTTCTTTCTAATCTGGGAATAATTGGTGCTGGAAAAGATCATTTAAAGCGAATCTACTTTCAGAGCAAAATTTAATAGAAGACAGCCCAAAAAAAGTTTGAATGGCTCTTTATCTTGAAAAATGAAACTTAAAATGATGAAAATAAATGGATTGTATCGATTATTTAATAACATGCAGTTTGTAACTGCAACTATAAGCAAATTTTAGAATAAAGAATCGATGAGGTACTGATTTCTCTGACACAGTTCTATCATAGCCCTATAAAATATTCTTCTCTTTGTGATTTTTATAGCACGGTTTTATAGAGGATACCATTTTCAGAAAATATTCAAAGCTTTATCATTACAGTTTTCTGAAGTGTCTTTCAATCTTTGATATTCACTTTATTGCTCTTTTTGAAGTGCCTGTGTTTCCTTCTCTTCCTCATTTGATCTGTGGTCCAATTCCATTCAATGTCTACTTGCCCATGATCTTGTCTGAGACATTCCAGCAGTCCTCACCTCCCCTTACATCAGATTTATGTCTGTTGTAGGTGATGTCACCTTGTCATTGATTTGTATTGACTGTATTGCATTGCTGACTATTTAAAACAAAGATATTGACCCAACATGTGGATTACTTAAGGGAGGGCAAATTTTCTTGGCTCAGTAGTCACTTTATGATGAAGGAAACTATTTCCTTTACTTTACCATTATTGCTCTATCTACATTTCTAATTTTGAAAACCTCGAAGAGAAAACTCTAATAACAGCCACCCCTCTGCATTTTAAATGCTTTGTTTTGTGTAAGCCTCACTTCACCTCTATGAAGCATGAGCTGTTATTATCCCCATACACAAATGAAAAAAAAGAAGAGGCTTTGAAGATTTGCACTCATTTGCCCCAAGTCACAGGGTTGCCAAATGGCAGAGCCAGGACATGAACGTGGAGTGTGTAATGACACGGTTTGTCCTCGCCGCTGAAGTGGCATGCTAGCCTTCTGCTCACCAAGCCCGCCCACTTTTACCTTCCCCACCTTAATTTTTCTCTGCCTGGATTTACTCATTTACTTACTGGAAATTTAGTGTTTTTATAATTAATTTTTTTTCAATTACAGTGCACATCCTGTATTATTTTGCATTAGTTTCAGGTGTACAGCATGGCGGGCAGACAGTCAGAGTGACCCATGATATTTGCAGGGCCCTCCTGGCACCACACACAGTTATCGCGATATTGACTCCATTCCCTGTGCTGTGCTTCACACCCCCTAGACTGTTTTATAGCTGCCAATCTGTACCTCTCAGTGCCTTCACCTTTCTCACCCAGTCCCCAGCCCCCTCCCCTCTGGCAGCCGTCGATCTGTTCTCTGTATCTATGAGTCTTTCTGTTTGTAAATTTAGTTTTATCTTGTTAATATATTTTTAACCAATTGAAGTCCTTTGAGGAATAAAGAGAGGTATATATGCATTTTTTTCTTTGCAAAGCAAGCATCTTTTCAAGGTAGCCTGCAGAGAGAGTGTGCTGGTTACCTAAACAGGTCAGGAGTTCAGCTTCCTGAGTGACCATCTAAGGTTAAGGTTTAAAGCGTCTGTGTCCTCACTTGTAAAATAGTGTGGTTGTTATCACCTATCTCATGGGGTTATTTTAAGAATACTACATCCAAAGTGCTTTTCGTCCTGCCTTTTACGTAGAAGCCACCTGTAAACATTTCTGTCCTCATTGTTTTCATGCTGACAATGACATGAGATGGGGTCATCAGTCAACAGCGGTCTGGCCTGAGAATAACCAGCCCTGTTTCATTCTGAGTTCCACTGCTATTACGTAACTTCCATTTTTCTCAACTTTTAAGTCATCCAAGATGAGGCAACCTTTTTTTTTTTTTGAGGTTGAGTTAATTCTTAAAACTTGTCCTGGATCATAATTAGGGAAGCAAGGTGGTATAGAAGATGAAGTGGTCAACTTGACATTGAGGGACCTGTGCTCCAGTTTTGGCTCTTGTGGTAATTAAGTCATTAAACATTTCGGGGGTCTCTGTTGTCACATCTGAAATACGAATAGTTAGACTCAGTGCTTCTTCAGTGTATGTGCTGCCGAAGCGAGCACTTGACTCCGTACTTCTTAGCCAGAGACAAAAGCTAGAATAATGTAGGGAGTGTTTAAAGACACATGGCCCCGTGTAACACCCAGAAATGCATATTCACTGTTTTTTTGATGGGCCCCAAGCATGACGTGTCTTTCCCCGTATTCATTTTTGGTTAAGAATCAGTAGAAGATGCTCTCTTAACATTAATTCTAGTTTAAATGTTCCCTGATTTAATGACTATCAGCTGCCTAGTGACTGCATGGTGAGGACTCTAAACATCTGGCAGGCACCGCTGGTTGTATCCTTCTTCCTTTACGAACACAAACCTAAAATTTTAGCTCAGCACATGACTTCCAGAATAAAAATGACATTTCTCAGCTTCCCTGTGGTTGTATGGCCATGGAGTGAATGCTGGCCAAAGGGAAGCGGTATGTAAAAATTCTGAAAGTGCTCTTAAATAAAAGAAATGTGCCATTCTGACTTCTTTTTGCAGACTGGCATGCATGCGTGAGAGCAACAGATGGGTCAGCCATATTGGTCCATGCCACGACGGGACCTGCAAGTTGAAGATGGAAGAGGAGATGGGAGTAGCCCAGGCCCCAAGACACCTTGGAGTGCCGTGTCAGCCATGAACTTGCCCCTCCAGGCTTCCTCGCCATGTGAGAGAAATACATTATTATCTAGTTAAAGTGACTGCTATCTTGGTTTTACTCATTTTTTTCAGCCAAACCCATTTTAAATTAAAAAAATGTGGAGCAAGAAAAGACTTTATGAACTCCAGTTATGCTTCCCAATCTACATGTTGGCATGAATTGGAATGTCTACTTATTGTGGCTTTTTGTTTTCTACTTCTGTAAGTGTTATGTATCTATGAGACTGAGAATAAAGTTGTATTTCACAGAGAGCACTTCTTTTATAGTAAAAAATTGATGGGGGGTATCACAATTGTAGAAAACACAATGTTTTAATGATTTTATCTTATTCTCTACACATAGGTATAATTTCCTTGGCATATACTATACATACACATATAAATAATATTCGGCCTCAAAAATAGCCAGTTATCAATTTTGTATGTAAGTTGGTAGGTCCTGAACTACAGTGAAATACCAAGAACTACCATTTATTTTTTATTAAAAATTTTAAATATATTGATTTTAGAGAGAGGGTAAAAGGGGGAGAGAGAGAGAGAGAGAATGAATCACCGATTTGCTGTTCCACTCATCTGTGCAT
>VMDR010012567.1:0-26412 GCA_007922815.1 Macrotus californicus | reverse complement strand
GGCACACCACCCTCCCAGCATCTCCAGAAGTTTCAGCAACCCATTTGGGGGGTTTGATGGAGGAGGTTCATTACATAGGTTTTATTTATTAACTCATTGGCTTTTGATGATAGGTTCGATCTTCAGCTCCTTTCTTCTCCTCTTGGTTGGGGACTGGAGGGGACTAAAAGTTCTAACCCCCTAATGCATGGTTGCTCTCACATTTTCACAGACTTTCTGAAGGTCATCTCATTAACATAAACTCAGGTATAGTGGAAGAAATTTATTATAACAAGACATTCCTTCCACCTTTATGGCTATCTTAGAAACCAAGGACACAAGACCAGATATTAAAAGATGCTCATTTGCTGTTATTCCTTGAAGAAATTCCCAAGGTGTTAAGAGCTCTGTGTGATAAACGGATGAAAACCAAATATACATTTTTTTTATTGTGAATCACAATATCACAAGGGGAAAGAGGGGAGAGATATAGAAAAAGAAGACTCATCAACATTGGATTCAGACCCTGGAGAAGAAAGGAGAGGATGGAATCAATGGCAGGGGAGGTGGGATTTCTAGAAGGGCGACCTCTTCCTCTGAGGGAGAAGAAAAGGGATGTAAATGTGTAGGAGCGGGGGTGTTGGGCAGAAAAGCACTCATGGACTCAGATAGTAGTGTGATGATCACGAAGGCGGGTGGGTGGAGGTAGAAGAGGGTATGGGGGGATAGATGGCAATGGAAAAATGTGATAAAAAATGAGCTTTTTTTTAGATTTTATTTGTTTCTTTTTAGAGAGGTGAAGGGAGAGAAAAAGGAAGAGAAACATCAATGTGTGGTTGCCTCTCGTGTGTCCCCTACTGGGGACCTGACCCTGCAACCCAGGCATGTGCCCTGACTGGGAATTGAACCAGCAACCCTTTGGTTTGCAGGCCAGTGCTCAATCCACTGAGCCACACCAGCCAGGGTAAAAAGTTAACTACTTTTTAAAATGTAGGTAATGTCTAGGGGAGGTGATGGGGGCGGTGAGAGGAGTTAAAGAGTGTGTGCCCCATGGACTATTTTCTGGGACATAACTGGCAGTGCCTTCTGAAAGGGAAGGTGAGCTACCTGTCCTCACAGCCCCCTCTGATTACCTCCCACAAGGTATTGACCACAAGGTTATTACCTGGCTGCTTTCTCATCTTCTGCCATGGATCATTCACTCCTTGAAACAGGGATCAGGGCTGCTTTGAGGTTGTACAGTTGTGCACTTAGCAACTCTAGGGGGCCCCATCACACAGCTGTGATGTGAGGGTGACCTTAGAGTTGAGCAGTGCACAGCCTGAATTGGAACCTTTTTTTATTACTGGCCTATAGCATGAAGGCTAACAACTTACTGGTGCTCAGTAAATGTTTCTTGAAGGAACAAGAGTGATGTAGGGCACCACTGGTGGGGAATATGAGAACAAGAGTTGTTGAGAATCATTAGGGGCCCAGCTGTACATACAGAGCTAACTCAGTGGGAGATTAAACCATTTCATCCCAGTGTTGTTAACCTGCACGTAGATGCAGAGAATGCAGACAGTGGAGCTGGTCGAGTTGAAGAGACAAAAGGAGGGACATTCAGGATGGTGGTGAGAGAGGGCTTGAGGAAGTCAGGTTTGGCAGGAAGGAAAGAAAGGGTTGTGTAATTTGGGAGATTCTGGTGTCTGTCTCCAGAGGTGAGCTACGGGAAGCTTCTCAGGATGGGGTGGGTATTCCCTATTACTGGGAATCTTTGTTCTGCAAAAATACCCGCTGAACCCACACAATGTCTTATAAGAGAAGGGAGTGTGGTGAGCAGACAACCAGACCTCTGCCCCAAGGGCCGCAATAGCATATGAATGAGACACCTGTTCTCCGCCCACAGAGGGTGAACACACATTTGCAAATGGAAACTTCTACTGTGTACATTTTATCAAACACTATCTCTTTGGATATACTCTCCCCCTCCCCCTCTTTGGTCTGTGCCCTGGAAGGCTGACCTTTGCATTTACCATCAGTGGGCTCCCTTGCCCTCTGGCTTCTGGTTGGCTTTTGGCAATGGAATGTTGGGGGTCAGGGGACCAGAGTCTTGGAGGAAATTAATGTGGGTTCTCATTCCTACAGCTTCCTCCCTGCTGGGCTACCTGATGGCAGTGGCTGCATTACTTTAAGGCCCTGGTTCGAGCCTTGTTTCCTTTCCAACAACTTTCTGGGTTCTAATAACCCCTCCCCTGCCTTCCCCCTCAGACCTAGTGGGTAATGGTTCCCCAGCACAGTCAGCCCCTGCATGCTTCACCAGGCCCTGTTGGAAGCCTGTCTTTCTTTTGTGAGTAGTCTGCACACTAGCTATCCTTAATGACTTCATTTGAGTGTGCTCTCTCTTCCCTTTGTGAACCCAGGCAGAAGAAATATGTAACTTGTAAATGGAAATACTCCATAGAGCCGGGTGGGCAAGCTGATCTGTACCTGGCAGTAAAGTTTTCTTAGAGCACAGTCATGTCCGTTTGTTTTCCATGGATTTCTTTTGTGCTACAGGAGCAGAGCCGAATAATTGCAGCAGAAACCAAAGGGCCTGAGAAGCCTGAAATATTTACCACCTGTCCTTCTAAAGGGAGAGTTTGTTGACTGTAGCATAGGGGGAGAAAAGGACATGTCTGGCTTGAGGGTAGGAAGACTGATATTGATCCCTGAATCTACTTACTAATTGAATGAGCTTCACCACGTCACATTATCTCATCACACCTGACCTACAGAATAATAATAATACCTCACAAAGTTACTGTCAGAATTGAAGCTATAACTAGTTGTCGTGTTTTCAGGAGTTGCTGGCCTTTGAGGATGTGGCTATGTACTTCACCAGAGAAGAGTGGAGCAAGCGACCGGGTTCAAAAGGACCTCTGCAGAGGTGATGTTGGAGAATTACAGAAACATGATTTTGTTGGGTAATGACTTGGCTTAAAGATTTGCCTTTGAGTGCTTTGTGTGTCTACACAAATCCTCAATCCCTTTTCTGCAATTCCAAAATCAGAAAAAGTTCTGAAAATCAAAAATGTTTTCATAATTCAATTGGCTACAAGATCCAACTTGAAGTCATCTGGTAGCTGAACCTGACTCAGCCTACAGGAAGCTATTTATCATCCTTATTTTTCCCATTTGATCTTTGTATCTATATATTTAGATCAGATATATCTGTGTGTTTGATTAAAGTACAGCTCCAAACCCTGTTGCGGTTTGTGGTAGTATACAATAGAAAGTCACCTTTCTAAAATCTGGACAAATTCTGAATCCTGAAACTCTTCTGGTCTCAGGGTTTCATTCAGATAAGGGATTGTGGACGAGGAAGTGTCCTTTAGCTTTAGAGTTAATTTCCCATCACCTCTGGCCTCCTCCACATCTGTAAGACTTACTGGAGTTGAAAAGATTGTGGCTGATTGGATTCTAAAGGCTAGCTTCTGACTCTCTTAAAATGTCTTACTTCTTTTCTGTGAAAATGGGTTCCTTCCTTATTTGCAACATCACTGGTTGCCCAGGAAATGATTCTTAACTGACTTCATTCCTAGACCTCCACTGCTTCTTTCTTCCCAGGAGACAGCCTTTCTCTTAATCCAATGCGGAGTGTCCTACTGTAGGAGCTTCTTGGATAGTTTTCTTTCTGGGTAACCTGACACTCTTGGCACAGCATCAGTCCCACGATTACCTACCCAACTCTAGATTTTTTAAAAAATTTATTTGTTTTTAGAGAGAGGGGAAGGGAGGGAAAAAGAGAGGGAGAGAAACATCATTCTGTGGTTGCCTCTCATGTGCCCCCTACTGGGAGCCTGGCCTGCAACCCAGGCATGTGCACCGACTGGGAATCGAACTGGCGACTCTTTGGTTCACAGGCCGGCACAGAGTCCACTGAGCCACACCAGCCGGGGCCCAACTCTAGATTTTTTAATGTTTACATTTTTAGGTTTCTGATAATGTGATGAAGACATCTTTTTTGTTTGTTTTTCTCTTAAAAATTGCAAGAGCATACTTGAATGCATAGAAGGTATAGGAAAGCATGAAGGGAAGGGGAAAACATTCAAGGGTAACACTATTTTGGAGTATTTCAGTTTTGTTTTTTATCCCCTATGCTTTTAAAAATGTGGTTGAGCATATTCTTTGTAAAATTCTGTAATCCCTTTAAAACTTAGCATTATCCTGCCTGGTGTAGCTCAGTGGATTGAGCATGGGCCTCTGAACCAAAGAGTCACTGGTTCAATTCCCACTCAGGGTACATGCCTGGGTTGTGGGCCAGGTCCCCAGCTGGGGGCACGTGAGGGGCAACCACATATTGATGTTTCTCTCCCTTTCTTTCTCCTTCCCTTCCCCTTTCTCTAAAAAATAAATAAATAAAATCTTTAAAACTTAGCATTATAACATCAGCATTTTCCGTATGTTATTAAAAGCCCCTGTAAATACAGAAAATGATCTTAATGTAAATCTATTGTATAATCCATAATATTTAATCATTGTTGGTTTGCTTATATGTTTATCATTTTCTATATGATAACATTCCAATGAATATTTCTGACTATAAATCTTTATATGAATTTCTGCTTATTCCCCAAGATATATTCCTAGGACTGGAATTTTAGAGTTAAATGTTATAGTACTTTTAAATGTCTTAATATATACTTATTATTGAATAGTTTTTCAATAATAGAGTAGAAAGTGAAAGTCATGTGCAGGCCCACTGCTCAGAAATAACTCGTCAACATTTTGGTTTACTTTTTCCTAGTCTTTACATATATGTGTGTACTTATGTACATAGAGTTTTACAATACAAAATGTGGATCATACTTTACATGAGTTTTGTATTCTGCTTTAAAAATGTACAGGGAGCACTTTGCTGTTCTAATACATATTCTTTGAACACATGGATTTTTAATATGTGCCTAATAATTTTTTCTTCATTATATTAATGTGCTATACTTTAGTTATTCCCCTATTAATATTTAATTTATTTCTAGTTGTGCATTGTTCCAGCTCTGCTGAACATCTCTGGAGCATTAATTTCTCCTTAGGCTGTATTTCTGAGAGTGCAGTGCTCACATCCAAGGGTGTGAATATCATTCAGGCTGTCAATAAAGATTGCTATATTTTCACAAAGATTGTGCAGATTTCTATTCTCAGGAGCCCTTTTGATTATTTTTTTAAAAATTGTATTTATTTATTTTTAGAGAGGAAGGGGGGAGAGAGAGAGAGAAACATTGATACATCGATTGGTTGATTCTTGTGTGCACCCCATCCGGGAACCAAACCCACAGCCCAGGCATGTGCCCTGATGGGAAATTGAACTGGCAACCATTAGCTTTGCAGGATGATGTCCAACCAAGTAAGCCAGTCAGGGAACACTTTTACTTATTGTCCTTATCTCCTTGCCACCATAGATCCAAAGGGGGTTAAACTGAGCTCTAGGACATCTCTCTGTATAACTCATTAACCACCACATCCCATTTACTCCCCCATGAGTAGGATTTCAGATTCCTAAGCCTGAGGTGATCTGTCAGCTGGAGCAGTGGGAAGACCCCTGGATCCTGGATCTACCACGAGCTGGACTAGGAAGGCTTCCAGTAGTGCTTGCCCAGGTGGGTGAGGAGACCTAGTCAAGCAGAAATCAGAGAGAGGAAGGGAAGTCACGTTAATGAACCCCCTTCTGTGTCCCAAATTCTGAGCCAGGTGTTTAGCATATATTTTCCCATTTCTTTATCCCTACTTCCCTCTGAAGGTAATAGTAATACCATCAGCCCCATTTTCCAAATGAAGAAACTATAGATTAAGATAACTATCACACAGAAGATTGCTACTTGGGACTTGATTTCGAGTCTGCAAGGCTCATTCTCTTTGGCGGTAAAGTACTTTCTGAAGCAGCTGGTCTGGTGTTTTCTGGCAGCTCTCATGCCACCCTAACTACTGCTTTATTCTACCCTTGTGACTGACCCTTTCTCTCTGCTCTATCTTGTTCCCTTGCTTTCACTTTGTTTTTCATGTTACTTGGTGTCTCTTGATACACCTACTTTTCCCTACTTACTGTGTCCTGTCGTTGCCCTTTCCCACATCTCCCCACTCCAAGGTTTCTCAGTCGAGGCACTTGGACATTGTAGGCTGGTCATTCTTTGTTGTAGGGGAGCTGTCCTATGCATTGTAGGATGCTTAGCAGCATCCTTGGTTTCTACCCATTAGATTCCACTAGCACTGCCCCAGTTGTGACCACCAAAAATGTCTCCAGACATTGTCAAATGTCCCCCAGGAAATAAAACCACCCCTGGTTGAGAACTACTCTATTTTGTTGGCTTTTGACTTAACTTCTCTCTGGTTCCTTTTCTACTCTATCTTACATTTTCTCCACTTTTAAGGAACTCTTTCTCCCAGAATTATTGAAAACATGCTTATCTAGATGGGATAAGATACTCTCCTACATTTATGTGACACTACTGAATACCTATAGTAAGTTTTTTTTTCAATAATGGCAATGGGTTCATTCAGTTCTCTAACACACTCTTGTGCGTCTTGTAGTTGGTGAGCTGATGTCAAGAGCTCTTTCAGGAGTTATAAAAGCTGAGAGTGATTCGGATTCTGGCCAGCAGGGTCCGTGTGTTGTGGATGCGACAAACAAATTCACACAGACTACAGAAGTCCTGTGGAGAAAAAGGGACAGCATGGCCACTCTCTAAGTGAGAGAGAGAGGGCCCCGACCCTTGCATGGATAGGCTTTTATTGATTTTCTGGGCATATTACATGGCCCTCATTTACTATGCACAGGTTCCCCTTAGGTGGTTACCTTTTACAGATAACAAAGGAAAGAATGTTGCTAATTACTTCAAAGAGAAGGATTTTGCAGATGCAAAGGGGAAAGGTGGTTGAACTGGTTACACTCCATACTTGGGAGGTTTAGCACAGATTGCAGTAAACGTTTGCTGCCTCAATTCAGGGTGAGGGAGTTTTAGCAAAAAGCAAGCCTCAAAGCAGCCTAGGTACAATGCAGGCCTGATTCCCCCCACCCCACGGGAAAACCGATCTGTGGGTCTGGGTCCTGTGTGCCAACTCGCTCCCTGTCGGTTTGCCGAGTCAGTGGTTAGGCTACATTCCTCACGCCAAGCAGATAGGTTCCCTTTATGAGAGTGCTATGAAAATCAGAATTTCGACCTCTTTACTATGATGATGTAACTAAGTAAGCCTTTCTTAGCTTCATTTAAATGTGTTATACTACAAACAGTTGGCTTCTTTTCCATTTTCCTTCTGCAGCTGACAGGCCATTTGTATATTTCCTTTTTTTTTCTTTTTCAAAAATATGGAACGCTTCACGAATTTGCGTGTCATCCTTGCACAGGGGCCATGCTAATCTCTGTATCATTCCGATTTTAGTATATGTGCTGCCAAAGCAAGCACTGTATATTTCCTTTTTATTTCACTAGGTTCTGAAGCCAGATACCAGATGTTAACGCTAACTCCAAAGCAGAAAATTTCTGAAAATTTAGAGTCATGTAAGATATCAGTAGTAAAGTGTAAGATGGCCATGACACCTTCAGAAAAATTACTTAAATGTAACAAATTTATGGACATTTACATATTTGCACTCCCTGTGGTTGGTAATGAATGCAGCCAGGACTTCCTTCAAAACCTGACCTTTTTCAAGGTCAGGATGGTCAAACAAGCAAGAAGCAGGGCAGACATGATGATGATGGAAAACCCTTCAATCAGAGATCGTTGCTTTTCAGGCATAAGCAAATTCTTACAAATGTAAAATCTTATGAATGCAGTGAATGTGGAAAAGCCTTCAGGCACCAGGCACATTTTCTTCGACATCAGAGAATTCACACTTCAGAAGATCCCTTTGAGTGTGACATATGTGGGCAAGCCTTTAATCAGAAGTCTGCTCTTACTGTCCATAAACAGTGTCATCCTCAAGAAAAACCATATGAATGTCATGAGTGTGGAAAATTTTTTTGTCAGAAGGCATATCTTGTGGAACATAAAAGGATCCATGCCAAAGAAAAACCCTGTAAATGTGGTGAACGTGAAAGGACATTTAGTCAGAATTCGACCCTAATTCGACATCAGGTAATCCACAGTGGAGAAAAAACCCACAAATGCCTTGAATGTGGAAAAGCCTTTGTTCGGAATTCAACCCTCCAGAGCCATTAACAGATTCACCATAAACAGAACACTCACAAATGCAATGAATGTGGAGAATGCTTTGGTTGGGGTATAGATCTCATTCAGCATCAAAGGACCCATACTAAGGGGAAATTATCTGAATGCAGAGAATGTGGAAAAACTTTTAAGTCAAATCTTCATCGACATGAGGCCATTCATAATGGAGAGAGACCCTATAGATGTGACAAATGCAGGAAATCTTTCAGTTGGCACACAAGCTTTATTAAGCATCAGGGTATTCACAGAGAGCAGGTGTCTACATGATACTCCTCAGAACTGTTATCATTTAAAGACCAGAACTTACCACTATTTCAAATATGTATAATTAGATTGTTTTATGAAAAAAATAGCTGAACTGTTTTTTTTCTGTGGGAGCTCTCGTTTTGTAGGTAAGCTTGCTATAGTCCAGAATTACTTGGTAGAAAGTGTGACGGGCTGTTGTATCCAGTTTCCCTTGAGTCTCCAGGCCTGCCTTCCCCCAAGTCAAGTGGAGGCAGAAGGGAGGTGTGGTAGCTTTGCTCTGTGGTCCCCCGGGCTGGATGCCATTGAATAGGCCTTGAATGGTTTAAGAATGCTTTTCTTGGTTTCATATACAAAAATGACCTGATACTGATGGGCTGTGTAAAAGTAAGTGCTACTCACTCGTGGCTAGTGAAGTACAGCATTAGGAATTACTAAAATCGATTTATAAAATTAAATCAATGTACTACTACAGCAATTTTCAACCCTTTTCATCTCACGACACACATAAATTAATCCCCACAATTTTGTGGCACACCAAAATATAACGTTTTTTTGCTGATCTGACAGAAAAATTGGTATAATTTTGATGCATTCATACTGGATGGTTATTGTCGCATTGGCTGTGGTCATTTTTTAATTTGACAATCTGGGGAAATGTGGTCAGTGCCCCTGACCAAGTAGGTGCTGCACGTGTTAAAAATCCCTGCGGCACGGCCTTGTGTGCAGCACACAGGTTGAAAGTCGCTGTGCTACTACATTCTACCAAGGGTTCTACATCGGAGTTTACAGCAGGTGCTGTTGGTGCCCTGCTCCTGCCTCACTCCCCCCTGGCCTTACCCGCTCCGTGTATTTCATCTGCCTTGCACTATCTTCATCTCTTGGCCTGCACACTTTTTCTAAACCATGACAGGCCACTGCTCTGTGGGGCTGACTGTCACATCCTAGGAGCAGTCCTTACCCAGTGCTGTATGTGAATCTGATGTAAACCAGGCCTCTTTCCCCTTTGGGTGGAATATCTAAAGTATGTGCTGTGCACTGTTTTCAGATTGTCCCATGGGATTACATACATTCACTCACCGTGGCAGCTGTTTTATCAGCTGGCTTCCCTCCCTCATCTGTGTCTCTTCCCTCCCCTACCGGTTGGTTGTTCAGCACCTCTACCCACAAGTAAATGGCTTGTAGTCAGACAATGCTGACTGTAGCCCTTGAGGAGCCATACCCTTTTTATTCCCACAGTTATTCCAAGCACATTCTTTTTCAGTAAAAAAAAAAAATGTTTATCAATTCCAGATTGGGTAAAACATGGGAGACACCACCCAATACACAGCTGTTGCCACATGAAAAGGTGCTTTTATCAAACTTCAAGTCCAAGAATGTGGAAATGTTTCTTTTTGGCCTATAGTAATTACCTTGTTCAAGTTTATTCTCAGCTGTAGCTTCATCAAGGTGGCCTCTCCACTTGTCAACATTTCTTAGCTGATGGGAATGAAGGAAAGGGGAAATTGGATGCAAACAAGTATAAATACAAAAATACTACATAAAATTCTAAAATAAATTTTAAAATAACGTAAAAATAGATGACTTCTTGGCAAAATAAGTTTTCAGGTAAGTTCTGAGACTTTTAAAAATAAATTTATGGCTACTATTTGTGTCACTAATTTTGTGTCACTAAATTTATTGGCTTATAATTGTGTCACTATTATAAAAAAATGAATTATTGAACAAATATCTAAGCTTGGTCTTTTAGTAGTTTCTATCTCTTATGGGTTTAGTTGTGTATTCACCCCCCAAAATGTATACATGTTGAAGTCCTAAACCCTAGTGCTTCAGAATGTGACTGTATTTGGAAAAAGGGCCTTTAGGGAGGTGACTAAGTTACAATGAAGTCACTATCTGATCTGACTGGTGTCCTTATAAAAAGAGGAAATTTGGATACAGATCTATGATACACAAGGAACACCATGTGAAGACACAGGGAGAAGACAGCCACTTTTAATCCAAGGAGAGAGGTCTCAGCACCAACATCCTGATCCTGGAGTTTCAAACTGTGAGAAAATAAATTTCTGTTCCAGCTGGTTTCTGGTGAGGATTTCACCGACCTGACTAACAGACAGCTACCGTGTCCTCACATGGTCTTTGTCCTCAGTGTATGTGTGGGGAGAGCAAGTTTTCTGGTGTCTCTTCTTAGAAGGACAGTATTCCCGTTGGATCAGGACCCCACCTTATAACCTCACTTAACTTTAGAGGCTCCATCTCCAAATACAGCTACATAGAGAGTTAGGGCTTCAATATATGAGTTTTAGGGAAGGCACAAAACTTTAGTCTGTAACAAATGTCTACAGCTGCGTCAATAATATGGGTAAATTTAAAAAATGTAAGTGCATACTGGGTGATTCCATTTATATAAAGTACAAAAACAGGTAGAACAATCTATGTTGTTTGAAGACAAGGTAATGCCTTTGGTTGGGGAGATAGTGATTAGAATGGAGCACGAGGTGGAGGGACTTATGGGGCCTGGTGATGTTTAGTCTTTTGATCTGGATACTGGTTACATGGTATGTTCAATTCGTGAAAATTCATCTAATTTTTTTATTTTGTAAATTGTACCTCATTAAAAACGTTTTTAAAAAAACCTGACGGGCCCAGTGATACAATGAAAGACACTTCCAAAGATCACAATCTTTAAGATGCCCGTAGCCTTTGAGTACTTTACAAGAATCATAATTATTTCCTAATTCTTCAGGAGCTGCCATCATTTGAGGAAGTGGCTCTGTATTCCACTAGAGAGAAGTGGAAGGACTTGAACTTGGCTCAGAAGGCTAACTACGGAGATGTAATGCTGGAGAATCAAGCCAACAGGTCTTGCTGGTAAGGGACCCTCTGTCCTTAAAATTGGGCCTTGTGTGTTTCTAGATATGTGCCTAAAATTTTATGTAGGTTGATATAGATAGCTAATGCATATATATAATCTCCACAATCCCTGTTTTTCCAATTCCAAAAATCCTAAAAGCTCTAAGGGCAAAAATGTTTTTGCATAATCCATTTGGTTAGCAAGCCTGAGCTTACCTGAAGTCATCTGGTGGTGAAGTAGCCTACTTAGAGTCCCAATTGGCATATTCACAATCATGCATGTTTTTCCAGAAATAGTAACATGTTAGATCATGGCATATTGACCCAAACCCCTATGTGATATTATGTAAATACCTTACCTTTCTAAAAAATAAAAAATTCTGATTTTCGAAGCACCTGTGGCCAGCCTCAAGGCTTTAGATCAAGGATTTTGGACCTATGTGTAGTAGAGATCTTGGAGATCAAGGATTTTGGACCTATGTGTAGTAGAGATCTTGGAGATCAAGGATTTTGGACCTATGTGTAGTAGAGATCTTGGAGATCAAGGATTTTGGACCTATGTGTAGTAGAGATCTTGGAGCTGAGTAACATTTACCTCTCCACTCACCTCCACTAGAAAGGCCTATGGAGGGATGCATTTCAAATCAGTAAAGAGGAGCAGCACTATGAGACTGACGATTACCACCCCCCTAGACTTCCCCCCACTGCCAAGTGGAAGCCATAAAACTCCCAGATAAAACAAAAAATTGGCAATTTGGTTTCCCAGTGGCAGCTCTTGGCTGTGTGGATGAACACTGATGTGCAAATCAGCAGCACAGCCTGATGGAAGACTAAACTGCAAGCGGTATATTTTAACTATAGGAGAACTAGAGACATGCTCTAAAGGCTATTCTTGGCTGTGGCCAACAGCTAAACCTAGTCCAGCAAGTGAGTCTTGGACAATTAAAAATAATCAAAATGGGGAGCCCAATTACAAGTGCTTTTGTTCACCAAAAGAATCTGGCATCGGATTCTGATAGGAGAGCCAAAGTAGATTCTGTAGTCCAGTCATCTGAAGTGGCAGTGTGACTCTCTGGGCACTCAAGATGGTGGCCAGAGTCCCCCAAGCCATGCTGTGTTCATTCAATGATCTCACATTCCATTATGTTGTCTGCTGAGTCAACAATAGTTGCTAAAGACTGTTCAGAATCCTGCCAGATGTGCGATGCCTGGGCTCATCTGCTTAGCCCTGGCCAGCCCCACGGCGTGTGCCTGGTAGACAGCTCTGCCCTGTGCACCCTCTGGAAACCCAGAGTGCTTTAAGACACGGGTCCCCCACTGGATCAGAGCCCTGTTCCTGAACTTCCCACCAGGGGGCTCCAGGAGCTTCCCTTTCAACTCTGCCACTGCCCTGGAGACCCATTAAGTCCCCAGCAGGGCGCTGGACCTTCTGGAATACAATTTGAATATGTTAAAACAAAGACATTGTAAGACAATAGATTATAATGACTTTATAACTCCCAGCTTCAGTCAGATCCTCTATCACTTTGTTAGGAAAAATCTAGATTACCATTTTGGCGAATGCTGTGCTCAGTGCTATGGGGGAATATAGAGTGTTAAGATGGTTCCTCACCTGATATGTTGAAGTCCTTAACACCTAGTGTTACCATATTTGGAGATACGACCTTTAAGAAGCTAATTAAGGTGAGGTCATAGGTGTGGGGCTCCAATTGATAGGACCAGTGTCCTTATACAAGGAACAGATACCAGAATTCTTTCTACCCACCCCACAGAGGAGGGGCTATGCAAGGACACAATGAGAAGGCAGCTGTCTACAAGACAGACAGAAGCATCGAAAGATACCAACCCTGACAGCACCTTGATCTTGGACTTCCATCCTCCGGAACTGTGAGAAATAAATTAGTTATTTATTGACCCAGTCTGTACTTTTTTATGACATGAGAGGACTGAGACACTCACCCTTTATAATCTAGGGATCAGAGATGGCAAATATATATTAACTTACTGTATCTATATACAGTATACTGTAGTTTGCGTGGTAAACAACAAAAACCCTACAAATAGTGTTAGGGAAATATCTAGGGACAGGATAATTAAGCACAATTTTAAAATTGTGTTGTGAGAGTGGAGTTTTTTCTTTGTTATTTGTGATTTAGGGGCTGAGAAAAGGGAGCTGGGATTAAAAACAGAGGACGCATCTTGGCCAATGATATACATGTGGGCAATTGAAGCAGTATATAAGTAACAGTAAATGTCTATAGAAGGTAGAAGAGGGAAAGAATGGAGGAAAACTACAGTTGGAGAGAGGACAGTCAGTTTATTTAAATTTGCAGATTTTCTATAGTAAAAAGAGCACTAGGATCAGAACCTGCATCAGATTACACGTAGTGGAGCAAAAGTAGGTGTAAATTGTTCATGTGGAAAATAATACAATAATTAAAATAATACAAAACTAAACTCTGTTTTGCTTACTCACAACTGTAAACCTACTTTGCCCCACCCTGTAAATGCCTTACTAGCTATGTGACCGTGGGCAAATAACCTTGATAAATTGGACAAAACACCAGTGCGATACAGGTTTACCATCGCCTCTTTCTCAGCCCAGTTCTCTTAATATTAGATCTCATTTAAATAAAAATTAAATACTCCACATGACACTCCAAAAACCTTAAGGCACCTTGGCCAGCCCTCTCAAAGTCCCTCCTGATAGTTACAAGGAAGGTCAAAGAAGAAAGCATGCAATACTGTTCTACCACATCCAAGGTCAAAGTAGGTGAGTTCTGAAAGGCAATTAATTTGGTTTCGGTTTTTGTACACTAAGGAAAAAAACTGATATGAGGTAAGGCTAGAGTAGAACTCTCAAATAGAATGTAGTTGGGAATTAAAAGCCAAAGATAAGCACATACACTGATCACCTGAGAACCTAGCCTTAGAGTCTCAAGAATAATCCAAACTATGCTCAAATTACATTGATATTCACTACAGCATTGCTTGCAACAATAAAAAGTGAGAAATGCCTGAAATTTCCAACAAAAGAAAAATGGCTCACTGGTTACATCCACTTTGATAGAGTATGATGCAGCAATTAAGCATAGTTTACAAAAACCATATAAAATCCCTAATACCTATTAAATATATGAAATATAAGATTTTTATGTAAAAATATGCACAGAAAAAAATCAGAAGGAAATACAGTTGACCCTTGAACACGGGCTTAAACTGTGAAAGTCCACTTATACATAGGGTTTTTTTTCAGTAAATACAGCTGGCCCTCTGAAGCCACTTCACATTCGTGGTCTCAACCAACCACAGATGAAGGCAGTATTTTCAACCTTCAGTTGGAAAGCCACCGACATGGAAGGCTGAGCACGTGCATCTTTCTACACTATTTTATGGAAGGGACCTCAGCATGTGCAGATTTTCATATCTGCAGGCGTCCTGAAACCAGTCCCCACAGATACCGAGGGATGACTTAAATACTAGGGGAGTCAAAAGTTTTACATGGATTTCTGACTGCACAGGGTGTAGGAAACTTTAACCCCCACATTGTTCAAAGGTCAACGGTAAATGCCAATAAAAGATCAAGTGTGGATGGAAGTATGGGTGATATTTTTCCCATTGTTTTCCCAAATGTCCAATAATGTGCTTGTATCTCAATTTTAAAAAAGGTTCAGTAAGAGTTTAGATGCAATACATGCTATCAGTTAGCAGAAGTGCTAAAATAAATTTAGGCTCTAATCCAAGTTTTTAGTTGTGCCTACCGTTTAACACAGTAGGGAAAGAATGGTAAGGGTCTTAAGACTCTGCAAAATTAAATATTTTAGAAGTCAAAAATATAGGGGGGGGTCCTGTATGTACTTATAAGATGTTTTAGATGCTAAAGTATTTGAAATCCTATCATCTAAATAGAAAGTCAATTCTAAGTGACTAAAATGAATTTTTCAGGAAGTAATTGGAGTGCGCAAGATTTGGTCCAAGAGCAGCAGAGGTAGGAAGAGCAGAGACAAGAACAGAACTCTGTCGCTTGTCAGCCCTCACACTCCTCAGAAGTGTCCACAGAGCCACCTGTTAGAGTGGCTCCCAACTTAGGTGTTTCTCCTTCATAGAAATACTCTATGAACATATTATGTCGTGAGACTTTAAGTCAGACCGAATCTATTCTGGGTGTGATTGAAGCAGGAGACAGCATAGGAAGAACTCTGAGACTGCACTGCTGTTACTGGCACCCTGGTCACCAGGAAATGCTTTTAGCACTTAGGTAGAATGAACAGTACACTGAGGCAGGGAGGAAGAAGGAGACATGTCTCACACACCAACTAAGTCGTCCTGAGCCTGGTCTGGTAATATTGCCAGGTGCTCCCAACATCACAAGAAACACTGTTAGCAAGGAAGGAGAGCAGTCCTTGAGATTCTAGGTAGTGTTTCCACTCTGGGAAAGCCTTAAAACTGCGCTTTCATCCCAGGGCCTGGAATGCAGGAGAGGGTCCACAGTGCCCCCATAAAACAACTTTGGTTAACTGTCTACCTCTAGCCATTATCTGTTTTACAAGAGTCCGAGTCCCTAATGCTTACACAAAGAGCCTATAAAGAACTCTGGGAAAGTGCCCCAACTTTAATTAACTGACTCCTGTCGTGTATTTGTTTTACAACAAGGTGAACAAATGGAGTCTGGAGCAAGTTAAGGTTTTGGGCTAACAGAACCCCACACATACCCGTGTGAGTAGTCACCCCCCTCCCCCCAGGAAAGCTGGCACCACATTTACCTTTTGATCAATATGTAACTTTTTTTTCTCCTACCCCGTCAACTATGTAAGTCCTCAGAACAAAGGACTAGCTCTCTTGGGGGCTCAGGGGCACTCCTGGCTCTCTGGCCACCGGGCCTCAGGCTACCCTGGTCTTCACCCACTCTTACTTTTGCTGCCCTGCTTTGCCCTGAACCTTTGCCTTTCATCCCCCTATTCTAGCTAGGCCCGTTCTCTTCCATGGGAACGGGTCCCTAATAGACTGATTGCATGCTAACAGATTGGCTGATCTGTAACTCTTTGCACGTGTCAGCAAGAACCAGGTCTCTCCCGTCAACATGACGACCAAGGAAATACAGTGCACGATTGAGTGAAATACTCCAAAGCCAGAGAATGTAGTTTCTAGGCAATGAAGGAAGAGAAGGAAAAGATAAGACCGCTCACGCAGAAGCGTGTCAAAATGATGGGACTTTATTTCTATGGATCCTTTGGTGTCGGATAAGGTGTGGACTCTGTCGAAAGCTGTCACCGCATTCAAGACATCGATAAGGCTTTTCTCCAGTGTGAGTTCTCCGGTGTATGAGGAGGGTGGCACTCTGACGGAAGCGTTTCCCACAGACAGGACAGCCGTAGGGCTTCTCCCCGGTGTGGGTTCTCTGATGCTTGGAGAGGTCAGAGTACCGCTTGAAGCCCTTGTCACATTCCTCACACACATAGGGTCTCTCCCCTTTGTGGATCCTCTGATGTCTGTAGCGGTTGGACACACGGCAGGTCTCCCCGCACTCAGTACATTTATAGTGCTTCTCCCCTATGTGGACTCGTTGATGACGATGGAGATGTGAGCTCTGTCGGAAGCTGTCCCCACATTTGGGGCACGTGTACGGCTTTTCCCCTGTGTGTGTCCTCTGGTGTTTAGTCAGGGCAGCGCTCTGACTGAAGCTCTTCCCACATTCTTGGCATTCGTAGGGTTTCTCTCCAGTGTGGATCCTCTGGTGTTTCAAGAGGTCAGAACGCTGTTTGAAGCTCTTCCCGCAGTCATCACATTTATAAGGTCTTTCTTCACGGAGCTGCCTCTGGGTCTTAAAAAGGCCTGAAGTATGGAAATTTTCCTCACTGTCAACAGATTTGTGAGATTTCAGCACTTCAATTTTCACCGTATCTAAACTCTGTTTGCACCTGTCACCACCTTCATCACCATTAATGGACCTCTCTGCTGTCAGGCCATGCTGATGAAGAACCAAGTCTGACCTTCTGGCATTATTCCCAAATTCATGATTTTTGGAGTCTCCCTCTTCTGTGGGACGATTTTTCAGCTCTGAGATGCTCATGAGTCCTTGCTCTTCAGGAGAATTTTCAAGTTTCAGCAGTAAGGGGTTTCCTGACTGCTTTTCTACCCTGTTCTCACAGGTACCACCACATCTGGATAACAGGGGAGCCTTCCAGGGGAATCCTTCTAGTAACTGCATCTGTGGCTCTACTTCTGGAATTTCTTGTTTTGGAGTCAATTCTTTGTTCTCAGTTCTGGTTTCCAAACCTGAAACATTAAGATACAAATTGCTGACATTTCATCCTGTGCAAGAGTGAAATAAACAAGTACTAGCAGAAAAACAGCCCTAATAGCCTTTTTAATCTCCTTTAAACCACTCCTGAAGTTAGTTAACCTCTGAAATGTGCTTGCATTTTCCTGTTTCTTTGCTTTTATACTCGTGCCTGCACCCACCAACTTATCTCTTATCCCCTGCCCCACTCCACTGTTGTATGAGTCACCATATTATGGCAGGCAAATTTGGAAGGATCTTGAGAGGTGGTTTAGCTTTTATCCTATGTGTGACCGATGGTTTAACAACAGAAATTCTAGGCGTTGGCCTGCTAGCTCAGTTGTTAGAGCATCGTCCTGATACACCAGCGTTGTTGGTTTGCTCTTCAGTTAGGACACATACTACAATCTGGAATGTATATAGGATGTTACAGGGTAATAAATGCTATGAATAAAGTCAAGCAAGGCGAGGCATCAGTCAGCAGTGTGTGGGAGAAGACAGTGGAAGGCAAACTATAGTATTAAACATGATGGTTAGGTCAGGTCTCACTGTGATTAAGTGCAATTTGAGCAAAAAGTTGAAACAAGTCAAGGAATTTGCTTAGTGGAGACCTGGAGGAAGAATATTCCATGCAGAGGGATAAATCAGAGCAAAGACCATGAAGCAGATTGCCTGCCACGGTCAAGGAGCCACAAGGTGAGTGGAGCTGGAGCAGACTAAGGGGGAGTAGGAGATGAGCTGGCAAGGTCACAGAGCCATGTCACATTACGTCACATTAGACATCACAGGCTTTTACTGAGTGTGAAATAAGGAGCAGAAGCATAACATAACCTAACATTTTTTAAAAATATAAATCATTTTTTATTTTTCAATTACAGTCGACATACAGTGTTATATTAGTTTCAGGTGTACACGCCAGTGATTCAGCATTATATAACTTCTAAGTGATCATCCCAATAAATCTTGGACCCATCGACACTACACAGTTATTAGAATGTTACTGACTACATTCTCTGTGCTACACTTTACATCCCCATGACTGTTCTGTAACAACCAATTTGTACTTCCTGATCCCTTCACCTTCTTAATCCCTCCAACTGCCCCTCCCACAGGGCAACTGTCAAAATGTTCTGTATCTGAGTCTGTTTCTGTTCTGCTTGTTCATTATTTTGTTTTTAGATTTACTTGTTGATAGATATATATTTTTTTGTCATTTCATTGTTGATATTTTTAATTTCTTTTTTTCTTTTAAAAGGAATACTTGCACTACTGTGTTAAGACATCATGCCATCAGCTGGACACCAAATGTTGACAAGGATGTAGAGAAAGAAAAATTTTTATATACTGCCGGTACACTTTTGGATGGCATGATTGGCAAATAACCCTAAGTACATGCTCTTCAGAAACTCCTACATACGACCACAGGAGGAAAGACACAAGCATGTTCAGTAAAATACTGTTTGTAATGGTAGAAAATTAGAAACCTTAATGTCCACTGGCAGGAGAATGGATAAATGAATTTTGGAATATTCTACAATGTATATATGGATGTTAAAATAAACTATAGAGCTACAGGTATTGACATGGATAAATCTCAAAAATGTAATGGGGAAAAAGTCAAGGTGTGAAAGAATCATACAGTGATATAATTTACATATCAAAAATATGTAAAAATAGTATGTTCACGTTTATTTATATACATACACACAATTATACATACATATAGAGAAAGAGACTACATGGATATGTAAAAACAATGTAAAACACACATAGATATGATAAATACCACAACAGGATATTGGTTACCTCTGGAAAAGGAGTGAGGGAAACAGCTTTCATGGAAGGCACACAGGGCTTCACCTATAGCTGTAACATTATTTATTATAAAAAAATATGAAGACAATATGTCTGATGTTAAAATCTGATAATCCTGGGTAGTAAACACACAGGTGCCCATTAATGTTTTACACCTTTCTGTATGTATTTTATTAAAAATGAATCAAAACAAGAAGCTGAATCTATCACCCAACAATACAGAAAAGAAAGGTCTTGCTTATGTCCCAAAACAGACCCCAAGGCTCTCAACCTGTCTGTGAATGGCAGACTGGCTTAGGGGTCAGACTGAAGATCAAGCCTTTCACAAATGACACACAGCTAGAAACAAGCAAAGTCGCAGCACTTACTTGGTAGGACAGTGTTCCCATAATCCTTCAGCATGTTCTCCCTGTAGAAGTCCCTCTGAATTGGGTCAAGTTGCTTCCATTCCCCCCAGGTAAGAGACACATCCTTGGCCTTCACCAAGTCCTGAAACAAAAGACGACCTCCCATCAGCACCTGCTGTCCCAGGAGAACCTTACCACTAGTCTCAGGATGAGGCCTGACTCCAGAGGAGCCGGAGGAGGAGGAAGCACCGAGAAGAAGTAACAAACACAGCTGTTGAGTCTTTACCAGTGAGTCTGGTCCTGATGGGGGAGTTTCAAAGTGACCAACCACAGAGGCTGCCATTCTCTTGTAATCCCAAAAAGCCATTCTGTGGACTATCGACACTAACTTGGGGTAAGAGCAAAATATGCATTTGAGTTTCATCACTAGGATATTTCAAAATGGAAATCTGCTATAGATTAAAACTGTACAGATAACCGGAGAGTCCTAAGTTCCAATGCTGGCTCTGAGACAGTTTCCTCACATGTGAAATGGATACCAGTATCGGTCTTGGACGATGAAAGTCCCTCAGCAGCAGCAGGTACTCCGTAAAAGTTCCTTTCTCTTCCTTGACTGCTGCACAATAAGATGACTACCCAACAAAATGATCTTTTGAGGTGACTCATGTAAATGTAAGTTTACTATTCACAGCAGGTAAAGCTATAGTTCTTAGAAAGGGAAGGGTCTAAAACTGCTGCAGGGAGATGGTTGTCTGGGTTCCATGATGACTCACAAGTAACCCTCACTCAGTGAAAGGGAAGGGAAAGGTATTTAAAAATCTTTTTTTTCTGTTATGTTTTGTTATACTTCACCATGTTTTGACATCTTCAAAACAAAACAATAAAAAACGTTTCTGGCTGGGGAGACTGACCCTCATGGAGTCAGCCAATTCTTGGAGGGCAAAGGGCTCAGCTGGGACTGGTTAATCCAGAGCCATATCTTCCCTATCTGGCCTACACGCTCTGGGAGGCAAGATTCCTCTGTCTTACTCACCCCCACGGCTAGATACCAGGCAATTAGGAACTGCTGCTATAATTTACAGCTGACTGAAATTATTTAAACTAACCAGTATTAATATTTACCGTGCCATGCCCTTCCTTTTTCTCTGAAACTCCAATTTGGGGTCTGGCCTAAACTTTCCCCCTGGTTCCCGTCATCTGCCTCCTGACCACCCTGGGGTCTTTCCCATGAGGTTCTGTGCCTCCTGTCTCCACCACCTGAGTGTCCTACAGTTTAACTTACTTCTGACACTACCTACCTGGAGATGGACTCAGATCTCACAGGTTAAGGGGTCAGTCCTGTTAGAATGTCCTCTCCCCAACTTCAGCCGCTAACTGCAAGTTCATGACCTGCTTCTGATCAGCTTTAGATCAGAGGTTCCCTTGACCCTCTCTATGGGTTCAAAATTAATTTCCTAGAGCAGCTCCAGAACAGAACTCAGGAAAACAATTTACTCGATTACCAGTTTATTATAAAAGGTTATAACTCAGAAACAGCGCAATAGACAAGATGCATAGGGCAAGGTCTGGGAGGGCCCCAAGCTCGGAAGCTTCAGTCCCCATGGAGCTGAGGTGTGTTGCTCTCCCACTAAGCAGATGTGTTTACCAAGCTGTAAGCTCCTTGAACTCCATATAATTAAGACTTTAAAGGAGGCTTAATCACGTAGGCATGGTGAATAATTAATTCCACTTCCAGCCTCTCTCTCCTCTCTGGAGTACTATTATCTGCTGTTTAGAGGAGGGAGTTGCCAAACCGTTAAAAGTAAAAAGGGATCTTCACATTTAAAGTGGTGGAAAATTGCTCTTCTAGTATCCCGGCATCTTTCTTTTCCCAATAATCTAGTTAGACGAATGGGAATCTCACAATGGGTCAACAATCCTCCCGGTCCAGGTTTTGTGCTGGGAGGTCTATAACTGAAGAATCATTTCCTGGATGGATCTGTCACTTTTTCCTAGGGAAAGGAAAAAGTTTTATGCAGGCCTGGCCAGGTGGCTCAGTTGGTTGGAGTTTGTCCCTTTACATCAAAAGGTTATTTGTTCGATTACAGGTCAGGGCACATGCCTAGGTTGCCAGTCTATTTAAAAAACAAGACATTAAGAAAAATTAAGTTTTCTGCTGTCTGGTTTCGCTCAGTGGCTTGAGCGCCAGCCTGCGAACCAAAAGGTCGCCAGTTTGATCCCCAGTCTAGGGCACATGCCTGGGTTGCAGTCCAGGTCCCCAGTTGTGGGCGCGCGAGAGGCAACCACACTGATGTTTCTCTTCCTCTCTTCGTCCCTTACCCTCTCTAAAAATAAATACAATCTTTTAAAAAAGTGTTGTACACATTCCAAAGTTCATACAAAAGGTAGTAGGAAGAAAAACACTTCTGAAATTCATAGCACCCCATACACCTCCACTCCCCACACTCCCACCCACCAGCACACTCACGCCTCACCTGGATTGAGGTCCCACCAAGCGCTCTCTGAAGAGCCCGCACTAGGGCCGCAGCCTCGTCCCCGCTCTCGGGGTGGTGCTTCCGCACCTGGTCCTGGAGCTCTGGGGGCAGGATGGTCAGGAACTGCTCCAGCACCAGTAGCTCCAGGATCTGCTCCTTGGAGTGCATCTCAGGTCTCAGCCAACTACGACAAAGTGCCCTGAGCCGGCTCAGCGCTTCTTCTGGTCCGTCCACTTCCTGATAACGGAACCGCCAAAAATGCTGTCCACAAGTTTCGGGATCCAGACAGACCACGGGCGGGTCGGACTCCTGACCTCCGGGTGAGTCTTCCTCCACTTTTACTATCAAAAGTCCATCACGAAGGGGCGGCGCGGCGCCCCTGGCCCCCGCAGCCACCGTCCAGCTCCCCGGCTCAGCGTCACTGCCATGACTTGCGATTAAGCTCGAACTCATCTTTCTCCGGCACGTGTCGACTTTCCCGGAGTTTTGCCTACAGATGAGAAAAGATCAAACCCCACAAAAAGCCACGGAATTCATTATCCCTCCCTAAACAAGGGCGCACCCGACCTGACCCCCTGCAGGAGCCCTCCTACCTGCAGCTAGGCCACTAGCACCCGCCTCGTCTCGTGACAAAAAAAGATTTTTAAATTTTTTAAAAAACAAAACAAAACAAAACAAAACCCACAAACCTAGTAACCCAGGTCGGAAGTGCGTCACCGACTCGCTGCAGTATCCACCCCTTGTATTTCCGGGGCCTCTCTAGGCGCCCTGGAGGGTCCCAGGAGGACCTAGTCTTGGTGGTTTTCTGTCTCTCCTCTTCCAGGGATGTATACCTTGCTTTGTGGAGATTATAGTCCTTCGGGTTCCAGACCCAATTGATACTCTTCTTTTGAAACTTGAATGTCATTTTTTAACACACTGTCTGCGAATAAAGTTTGTAAGTTCTGTTTTAGGAAAAGTTAAAGATCCAGCTGTACAATCAGTAGTGAACAATCATTCTTCACCCATACAAGGAAGATTTGTAGAGTATCTTCTACCAATTCATGCCAAGGCATCGTGCTTGACACCATAGATATTATTACAAAACTGGTGAAGACGTAATCCTTGTCCTCACATTGCTCAGTCTCCTGAGACAGACACGAATCCTTACAGGAGAGGGTGGTAAATGCAATACTTTGGAGTGTATACAGTGTACGTTTGTACAACCAGAGGGAGACATAGTCCATCATCCCTGGTAGGGGAGGGTACAGTGAAAGACTTCACAGGGGAGAGTAAAGCTTAAAGTCTAAGTCACTGAAGACATATTTCAATTAAAACATGGTTTAGATAAATTTATAGGCCATAAATCCATAGCAGATTGTATCATCCCCCACCCCTGCCTGACATTAGGCTCTCCAAGCTCCTTTGCAATCTTTCACACTCAGTATCATAGCTGCCAAGGATTTTGTCCTAGCCTAAGCTCAAGTCCTTGTTTTATCATTTACTCCCTTTCCCTCATTTAAAAAAAAAAAAAAAAATTTGATCTTATTTGTTACTTAGAAAAATTCATTTTTTAGTAGGCTCAGGCTTAGAGATAGTAGCTCTCACAGAGAATAGCCTACATCTCTTGGTAATCTGTTCCCAGTGTGTTTTTCTTTGGCCTCCTTCATTCTCTTGGCCAAAAGTTTAGCAAATTCTGGCCCTGGCTGGTGTGGCTCAGTGGATTAAGCACCAGCCTGCAAACCAAAGGGTCACTGGTTTGATTTCCAGTCAGGGCACATGCCTGGGTTTTGAGCCAGGTTGGGCACCCCCATAGGGGGTGCGCAAGAGGCAACCACACATTGATGTTTCTCTCCCTCTCTTTCTCCTTCCCTTCCCCTCTCTCTAAAAATAAGATTTTTTAAAAAATGTTTAGCAGATTCTGTAGCCTGTTCCTTATTTTTCTCAGTACACTCTTTCTTCAGAGCAATGCACCAACTTTCGTTTTGGAGGATGTGTGGAGTAACAAGACACTGAATCTTAGGAGCTTTGGCCCTAAGTTTCTTACCTGCTTTGTTTAAGGGCTTTCTCACAACATACCTGCAAACATCATCTTCTTTAGAGATTGTGCAGCTTGCAGATTCTGCCAGGTCTTTTGGGTCCCAGGCAACAATACACAGTAGTCTCAGTGAAATCAGAAATATCTTTTCCCCCTTTTTAAAAAATGACCAAGTTGAGAACACTCAAATTGGCACCCACAGTGTAAACTGGAACAAATTTGTACTTTCTTTCTCCAGTCCTCCTTGGTCTATTACAGGAATGCCCCTTACTCAGTAGCAGTAGGACACAACCATGGGTCAGGACACCCTGCTTCATGCGGAGACCTCATTTGTTGTTCCCACCACTGATTCAAAACCACATAACCCTTCCATTCTTCACCCAGAATATCAATAACAACTTCTGTGGCCATATACTTTTCATAAAAGGTAGATTTTTGTGTTCATCATCCACTTCAAACAGTTTCTGAAAGCCAGTGGCTGGGAAAGAAATGTTCAGCTTCATCCTGAAGTAGCCAACTACCTCCAACGCACCATGAAAAAGAGGTCCCTCTCCCTCATTTTTAATTATCAGTATGGACACTGCTACCCCATCTTCTCTCTCCTTTCTATGCTTCCATGGTTTCTATTGCGTTGGCCAAAAAGTCCATGTAGTTTTTTTCATAAAATAAAAGACACATTTTTCATTTTCACCAATAACTTTATTGATTTGGTTATTTTCAGAATGTCAGCTATCTCCCACGTGATATAATTTTGATTGTTCTCAATTAATGTCTCAATCTTATTGCTATCAACTTCAACTGGTCTATCAGACTGTAGAGCATCATCCAGCAAGAAATCTCCAGCACAAAATTTTGCAAACTACTTTTGATATGTTTGATCAGTCACTGCACCTTCTCCATACACTGCACACATCTTTTTTGTGTGTTTCAGTTGCATTTTTACCTTTCTTGAAATAGTTAAGCATAATATGCCAAAAGTGTTGCATATTTTCTTCCATCTTCAATATTAAAATGGCTACACAAAAATTACTCAATTTTGATAAGGAGGTTTTTTTAAATGGATGATGATATGACAGCTGTCACAATACAATCTAATGAAATTGTTTTGAATGAAGTTAAAGACAACTAAGCGCTACTAGAGCCATGTTATGGAAAAAACTCAAATGAATTTTTTGGCCAACCCAAAATTACATTTGTGTTCTAGCCTAAGGTTGAATATACAAATAAATCACTATCTGAAGAATTTGGGGATAAAAAACAGATAGGAAAAACATCCAGATTGTTTTGTGTTATAACATTTTGTTTCAAATAATAGGTTGTTCTTTTAAAAAATTTCATCCTATGGCCCTGGCTGGTGTGGCTCAGTGGATTGAGTGCCGGCTTGTGAACCAAAGGGTCATGGGTTTGATTCCTGGTCAGGGCACGTGCCCAGTGGGGGGCACGTGAGAGGCAATCACACATTGGTGTTTCTCTCCCTCTCTCCTTCCCTTCTCTCTAAAAATATTTAAAAAAAAAATTTCATCCTATGGATGCCCAAGGGGAGAAGAGTTGGGAGACTTGGTGAAAAACATGAAGGGATTAAGAAGTAAAATGGTAGTTATAAAATAGTCACGGGGATATAAAGTACAGCATAAGGAATATAGGCAATAATATTGTAATAACTCTGTATATCAGGTGGGTACTAGAAATATCAGGGGGAACATTTTGAAAAGTATTATACTGTATCCCTGAAACTAAAATACAAAATAATATTGACTGCAAATTGTAATTGAAACATAAAATAAAAGGTTTTAAAAACTGCATTCTGCCCTGGCCAGTGTGGCTTGGTTGGTTAGTGCGTTGTTCCATACCCCAAAAGGTTAAGGGTTCCATTCCCAGTCAGGGCATATATGGAGGCAACTGATCAGTGTTTCTCTCTCACATCAGTGTTTCTCTCCCTCTCTTCCTCTCTCTTTAAGAGCAGTTAAAAAATGTCCTTGGGTAAGGATAAAATAAAGGCACATACAAGAAGAAACTAATGAATGCCAAAACAAGTACAACAAATCTATGTTTTTCTCTCTAAATATCAATAAATAAAAGAATTATGATGGTTTGATTTTGACCCTAAGACACTAACATATATGTCTAAAACTCTTATAAGATGTTTGAAAGTATATAAAATACCAAATACTTACTTTAAGTATCATGGAAGTAACTGAAGCTTTGGATACCATGTACTCA
>VMDR010012566.1:0-26372 GCA_007922815.1 Macrotus californicus | reverse complement strand
AGGAAGAAGTAGCCCTGGAAGATACTAACGCAAATTTGAAAAGCTTCAGAATTTAAAACAGTGGTTCATGAAGACAGGTCGGTAGACTAGAACAGTTAGTCCCTAGACCCAATGCGCCTGGGATTGGACCCATTCCCCGTATTTTATGTGAGGACACATTCAAAATGGAATAAAAACTTAAATACTTACAAATGAAATCATAAAAGCATTAGTGGAAGCAATGGAAGAATTTTAAAAAATAATCTTGGGTTGGTAAAAGCCTTTTGAATAAGGACTTCAAACCTGGAAGCTATAAAAAAAGAACCAACATACACCTCTACATAAAAAGAAATTATGCTGCATGGCAAAAAAAAACACCATAAGCAGGGTCATGGAAAAATTTAAACAAATGGAAAAGTAAGGACAGAGCCAGCGAACACTCATTGCCCATCCCCTTCAACTCATGGCTGATTTATTTATTTTAAAGCTTGTTTTTGCTACCATAACATATCATCCAAAAAATAGCTTTATGTGTGTGTGTATGTAGAACACCTTTCTTGAAACACATTAAAATACTATTATCATAACTGAAATATTAATGATTCCTTAATATTCATTATCATTTTAAGGCATAGGAAAATGAACCTTCTGGTGAATATCCACATAAACATATTTTTAAAAGCACATGATGTGACTCTAAAAGTGTCAGAAAAAATTAATTATAAAGAGAGCGAATATGCTGTGGGAATTCCTATTAAATTAGATTTAGATAGTTCCCTGTTGTAGTGTGTGTTCCAAATGCTCTGAATCTGTTAATGCCTTGCAGTCGGCTGGTTCTGTCACTTGATTATCTTCTGTTAATCCTGGATCTGGCTCTGACCTGAATGAAGCCGTTGTCTTATCCTGCCCTTAGAAATCGCTGAGGCCTGTGACAGATGACAACCCAGCATCTCCAATAAAACTTCCCAGGCGTGTACATCAGATATAGGCAGGACCCTCAAGCTCCTGAAAGAAGACTCAACACAGGTGAAATGTGTAGGCACCTCCCGAACTGCCGCCCTTCACCCAATGAAAATCAGCCACAGTCTATGAGAAGGGAAATATTTTAAGTATTTTATGGTTCAGGACCAAAAAACAAAACAAAACAATGAAAACATATTTTTAACATGTAGACTTCATGAACCTCTTTTCATGAAGATATTTAAAATGCTTGTGAGACCAACTAATTGTGAGATTGATTAAGGTTGAATTTTGATGTCATAATCATAAATTTGACTTTAAAAGTGAGTGTGACTGTTTAGAATAACATGTGCCAGCTTCCTCCAATTTTTAAATTAAGAATAATTTAATATAAAAGTTTTCCTGAGACCTAGAGTGTAAAGTCTGATCAAAGGACTGGATTTCAGATTTTAAGTAAAACTCGTAATTATATTATTTGATAGTTCATCTCTTTAGTTCCGGGGTAGCTAAGGGACTCGCTCACAGCCATTCAGCAGGGCCTGGACCCCCGGTCTCCTTGTCCCAGGCCTGTGCCCTTTCAGAGGGAGCACACTTCTCTTTGTACCTTTAAATCCGTTACCTTCATTCTCTATTGTGGTGTGAAGTTTTCACCAGGGCATGACAGACATGAGTGTATTTTTATGCTCTCAGTTTAAACGTTTTCTCTTCTTTGCTTATGGCTCTCGCACCTTTTCATGAACTTCCGCGCCCTCCTGAGCTGCAGCACCAGTTTGGTTCCGACAGATGCAGCGGGAGCGGAAACCTTGTCACTTTATTCTTCCATTGTCTTTTCTGACCCTGGCAAACTTTTAGGGTCACTTATCTCTGGCATGAAAATGAGTGAAGGCAGTGCGTTTAGTCTTTCCTGGGTTAGATTGTATGGCACACACTGTTTATGTCTTCATTCTGGTTTCTTCTATGTGAGGGGAACGTCTTGTTTATGAAGGAAGATTTGCATCTTATTTTTTTCCTCCCAGCTTCAGATGTCTCACAGGTGGGCGGCATAGTTTCCTTGAGTCTTTCCTGTTTGTCCCTCCCTTCCTGATGTTTTAGGGCTAATTCCAACCATTAAAGTGAGTAATGACGTAAACAGAATCCTGTTTTTCACAGAGGAGAGCCTAAATGAAGAGCTGGGGAAGGCTAGAGAAAGCTGCTGTAGGGTTTTGCCTCAGCAAAGTAGAAGGTGTTGAAAGGAAATGCAGACGGTGTGCTTTGGTAAGAGCACAGATGTGCTTTTAGGCAATGTCTGTGTGTGACTGCTTGATGTATAAGGCCCCTACACTGTTAACCAGTGGTCAGTCCCCCTCTGGCTTGGCCCACCCTGAAGACCAGGAATTTATGAGAACTGCTGGAGTGACCGAAAGCACCCCTGCGTTTGAATCTGGAGGATCTCTGCATCCCAATGGCAACACACATGACCTGTTACCTGGAGCAAGACTGACTCCTCTGACCCTCAGTTTCCTTATCATAATCTGTCGCGGTCCCATCTGGCAGGACCGCATATTGTTGTGGAATCTTGTCCTATATCCCTGGACAAGTGACGAACAAATTCATGCGGACTAAAGGAATCTGGTGGAGGAGAAAAAGGGATGTCGAGCCACTCTCTCAGTGAGAAAGAGAGTGCTAGCTTGGCCACTCCCTCAGTAATAGAGAGGACCGGCCTGGCCGCTCTCTCAGAAAGAGGGCCGGCCTGCGTGGCTGGTATCTCAGAGAGAGAGGGCCCCGACCCCTCGCCTCGACAGGCTTTTATTGAAACTCCAGGTACATTACATTCAGGATGGTCCTCATTTACTGTGCATAGGTTTGCTTTAGGTGGTTAACTATTATAGATAGCAAAGAAAGGAATGTTGCTAATCACTTCAAAGATAAAATACAAAGTGGAGAGGTGGCTTAGCTAGTTACACATGTACTTTGGAAGTCTGACCCAAATCAAAGTAAACTTCCGCTGTCTCCATCCCAGGTGAGGGAGTTTTTTGCAAGAGCAAGTTGTAAAGCGGCCTAGGAATAACTCATGTCTGATCCCCCTCAGGAGACCTATCCACAATGTTACACCACACGCATCTGGACTGCGTTCAGAGCCAGAGCTGAGCCACAGGCCACATCACACACGAATAGGTTCCCCATAATCATCTGACCCTCAGTTTCCTTATCATAATCTATTAGGCTGTTCTGAGCATTAGATGAGATAGCAGTAACTATTATTCTCTACCAGTTCATCACATTACACAACTCTGAAGCTGAACTGAATATACGAGTGCGGACCCAAAACAAACCAGAATTGTCTTCTGGAGGGCAGGCCCCTTGTAATACAGGCTTTCCCCGCTAGGTGAGTATTCTAGAAACCCATCAGTATCAGTATACCAGCTGGCGTTGCTGTGAGAGGCTGCTTTTGGCTTCAGTGTATTTTTTTTGAAGACTCTTTCAACATGCTTGCCCGTTTCATGATGGGTGATTTACGAGCACACCTACTCACACCATGCCATTTTTGACTAAAAATGCCATGACCCCTAAGCCCCACCCTCCTTATTCACTTGATCTTGTCCTGAGCAACCTTTTTTTGTTTCCCTGGATGAAAACCGTTCTCAGAGGGAAACGTTTTGCTACGTGGAGGAGGTGAAACACGAAATGGTAGAAGCACTAAAAGGCACCAAAGTTGACGTGTTCAAACCTGTTTTGAGCCGTGGAAAAAAGTCTCAATAGGTGTACTGCATCACATGGAGAGTACTTCAAAGGTGACTGAAGTTTAACATGTAAGAATAAATGCACAGTTTTTTTGTAAATTCAGGTGTTTTTGGTCCCCCCTCGTATCTTCTAGTTCTCGTCTTTTGGTTTTGAGTGTAGCTCTTGGGGCTGCATGGAATGTGTTTGTGATCTCAGCAGCTGTTTTCCAGGGGCATTTAATTTCAGATCTCAACTCTTTCTCTACGGCTGTTTGTTGTCCTTTGTATGTTTGAAGATTGTGTAATCCAAGGAAAAGTGCAGATAACGCAGCGGTAAGTAAGCTGGAGGTCCCTTATAGCGTTCTCCATGACCTACCTATACTTCACTGTGTTGTACTGAGCTCATGTTACGCCGTCTCGTTTGTTAGTTTGGTGTGTTTATGAACAGCCTCAAATTACGTTAAGATGTTTTATTAATCATCCATGAATGTGAAAAATTCTTTACTTTCTGGATAAATATGTACATATGCTGCACCAGAAGACAGTGAGAGTTATCACTGACGCCAAATATTTACTTCACAGTTTTTAGAGCTCGCTCCTAAATCCTTACCACTAAGATACAAAGCACAGACTATACCTAAGTCTGATCATTTAAATCCTGCCCTAACACAAACAAGCAGTGAAATAACCCCATAGGCATATACTGTCTTTCCCACACTCCTCACGTGTATTTAGCCTTCACACCCTCTCCCTCCAGTACAAACATCTTCACACTTGTCTTCATGGAAGCTTAAGGATTTTATGCATGATGTCCACAGTACAGCTGACCCTTGACAACAGTGTGAAGTGCTCAGGTCCACTAGTACGTGGACCTCTTCCAATAAATACCTGTATGTTTTTGATCCATGGTTGGGAGTCCACAGACGCGGGGGCCAGCTGTGTGCATTGATCTGTGCCATTTCTATTGGGGACTTGAGCATCCACGGATACTGGTACCAGTGGGAATCAGGAACCAATTCCCTGCAGATGCTGAGGGGCAACTTCAGTTTTGGGGGAGTCAAAAGTTATACTTGGATTTTCAGCTCCTGGCATTCAAAGGTTAACTGTATGTTAAATAGAGTGTACAAAAATAATCCAGCAAGTCTTTGTCTCTGGGCCTCTCCATTATGAATGTTCTGTGGTTGAGTGTCGCCCTCAGGGCCTCCAAGAGGGGCAGGGACTGGTCTGCACTCTCCTTGTTGTGTGGTTTTCTTTCTTCTCCTCGGTCATCTTTGCTCTCCCCAGTTGCTGTACCTGCCTCTTGACATTATCACCATCTCTACCTCTCTCTTCTTTTTTTCTGGAGTTGCTACAGTTACACCTGTACTTGAGTTTGGTTTTCAGAGTCAGTGATGCTGAATTGTTACGTTTCTTGCATTTCATTTTTTTGAGTTTGACTCTTCTTGGCCGTGTTTCACGTCAGATATTTCCTTTCTGGAGAAACTCCACCTGAGTAATTTAGCAACTCTAGAGTCGAACAATTCCAGTTTGAAGATATTCTAACATGGGCTTTTAAACATGTGCAATTAGAAGATGGAACCATTTGATCTTGATGTTAGAATTTTTTCAACAAGTAGAGAGCTAGCAAATATGTATGATTTTGTTACGTTCTACTTATAAATTAAACGTTCGTTAATGACGAGCACATGGCCCGGTCTCTCTAGAGGCTTTAACACACCTCCTACCCTCATGTAGCTCAGATGATGAATGTTCTTTATTGTGCTTCAGATTTGCTCTGTGAAGGAGATCCAATTCTCAGGTCAGTTTTAAAAGTGCTATTTTGCCCTGGCTGGTGTGGCTCAGTTTGTTGGAGCATTGTCCTGTAGACCAAAGATCATGTGTCCTGCAGGTCACAGGTTTGATTCCCAGTGAGGGCATTTGCCCAGGTTGTAGGTTCGGTCCCCATTTGGAATGTGTATGGGAGGCAACCAATGGATGTTTCTCTCTGCCCCCTCACTTCCCCTGTCTCTAAAATCAATAAACATATCCTTGGGTGAGGATGTTTTTAAAAAGTGCTATTTAAAGGCTGTCTGCATGGCCCCATTTAAGAAATTAGGCTATGCAAAGCCAACCTGATTACAAGAGTCAGGTTTAAGGAATTTTGAAGTGCATTTGAGGTTTGTGGTTACCATGGATCTCAGATTTTTGTGGAACTGAAAAACTGATATTTAGCCTTTTAATGTAAGAAGAATTCCACTTCCAGCATCAATCTATTTTCTTTAATTCTGAGTCCTCAGTGACCAGGCTATAATTTTCTCCGTGTTTAGAAATTGATTCCGTAGCCTCAATACACTTTTTGTTTATCTGTCAGTTTATTTCCTGCTGCCGTGATTTCTTACCCCATCCAAATGTTTCCTTTGTTTGTAATGTAGGTGGCGTTTAGCCCAGAGGTCCTGCGGATCACTGATGTTCCTCATTGTGCAGGTTGAAATGTAGTCCTGGGCTTACTCATTCAGGGCCCGTGAAGAAGGTATTTGGCCTGGAGGAAGCTTGTGTTGTTTACTTGCATCTTACTTACAAGAGAGGTCACTCCCTGCCTGCGGTTTCCTGGCCTGGACCAAGAGCTTCTCTCCCTTTTAGTACCAGCTCAGGAGCAGAAAGCCCAGTGATATGCTCTGTGACGACATTTTTTTCCCCTGCGGTATTGCAGTCAAGGAAGTCAGAATCTTTATGGAAAACAGGACGTTTTCCGTTACTAGGAAAGATCGAGTGAGTTAAAAAAAAAATCCAGCAGTCATCTAATGCGAGCAGATAGAAACTCATTTATTTTAGTTTCAGTTGTTGCTTCAAGAAAGCCATTAGCCATAATCCTTCATCAGGTTTAGTTGCATGCTGAAGTACTCTTGTAATATCGTCCTATTAGACAGTGGTTATTATCAATATTTGAGTATTACTTTTCATCTGTGTGTGAATATAAAACAGAAACTTATTGTACCTTTGATCAAGAAGTCATAGATTCCTAGTCCCAGCCAGATGCAGGAACATAATTTCTTGGGTGGCGCATTCATAAAATAAAAGGCCCAGCCCATGTGCAGGTGCATGCTGCTCCGCAGCAGAGGCGCCTGAGACATTGCCTCTCCTGGGACTGTGCCTGCCGTGCAGGTAGGCTGCGTGTGATGGGTGTCCTTTCCTCCACAGACAGAGCGGGGCCTCCAGACTGCATGGCAGGAACTTACTCTGAAAACGGAAACTAGTGTCTGAATGACTACACATTACATGTAAGGAACAGAGGAGCTCTGTAAATGTTAATCAGGCCAAGGTGGCCAATAGGACAAATGACACTACATGCCTGGGGATGTCCTGCCCACTTGATTAACTAATTATCTAAAAAGGGACACTGAGATCTCTGACTGTAATTTTGGGTTTGTCTGTTTCTACTTGTTTTTCTGTCTTTGCATCACGCATCTGAAGAGCTATAATTGGGGCATGAGTATTATACCTAGGATTTTTATATCATCTTCGTTTATTGTTGTGAAATAGCCTTCTTTATCCCTGGTAATACTCTTTGCTCTGATGTCTGTGTTCTCCGATAGTAATATAATTTTGTATTACCATTGTGTATCTTCTTGACTGATTTATCATGTGTATCTTTTTCATCCTTTTACTGTTATTTTTCTGGGGTGGTTTTTATCATTTCAATTTATCAATTTTGTTTTATTGACCATTGTTTTTTTTGTTTGTTTGTTTTGTGATTTTAGTGGTTGCTTTAGATGGACTGCAGTGTTCATCTGTAACTCATCACCGTCTACATTCACCTGATATTTACTCTTTTGCATATTTCGTAAGAATTTGATAACGGTACACTCTCATTTCTCCACCTCTTGGCCTTGATGTCATTATTGTTATACATTTTACTTTTATCATGTTATCAACCCCACAGCACATAGTTATTTTTTAAAAAAAAAACAATTATCTTTTAAACACATTTTAATAAGAAGAAAAAAATCTCATGTATTCACTATGTAGTATTTTCTGTGCTCTTTATTTTTGTGTAGATCCAGATTTCCCTCTGGTACCATTTTTAGTTTCCCTGAAGAACTTCCTTTAACATTTCCTCCAGTGTGATTCTTGTGGTGATGAATCATATCGGTTTTTGTGTGTCTGAAAGTATCTTTATATTGCCTTTGCTTTTGAAAGGTCACATACTGGGTAGACATATTGGGTTGGCCAAAAAGTTCACTTGCATTTTTCTGTAAGATGGCTATAGTAGGGTTTCATTGTCTTTAACTTCATTCAAAACAATTTTATTAGATTGTATTGTGACAGCTGTCATATCAGCATGCATTTAAAAAAACTTATCAAAATTGGTGAATTTTTGTGCAGCCATTTTAATATTAAAGATGGAAGAAAATATGCAACATTTTCAGCATATTGTGCTTTATTATTTCAAGAAAGATAAAGATGCAACTGAAATACAAAAAAAAAAAGATTTGTGCAGTGTGTGGAGAAGGTGCTGTGACTGATTTAATGAATCAAAAGTGGTTGTGAAGTTTTGTGCTGGTGATTTCTGCCAGATGGTGTTCCACGGTTGAGTGGATCAGTCAACATTGACAGCGATCAAATTGAGACACTAACTGAGAACAGCTGGTGTTATACCACACAGAAGATTACAGACATGTCCAAAGTATCCAAATCAATGAAGTTATTGGTAAAAATGGAAAATGACTTTTTGGCCAACCCAATAGAATTTTGGGTTGGCAATGTTTTTTAGTATTTTAAAGGGTTGATCCACTGTCTTTTTGTTTTGTACTGTTTATGCTGACAACCAGAATTTTTATTTCTTAATCTGTGTGTAGCATGTCTTCTTTCCTCAGGAATGTTTTTAAGGATTTATTCCTTTACCACTAGTTTTGAGCAATGTGATTACGATTTGCTTTGGTACAATTTTATTTATATTTTTGGTTTTTTAGGGTTTATCAAACTAATTATGTTTATAGCTTTACAGTTTTCCTTGTGTTTAGAAAAAATTTAACTGTTCTTTATATCTTTTCCCTGCTCCCCCACCAAGCCTCCTCTCCTTCATGCACTCCAAATATCCACACATTAGCTCACTTGCAGTTGTCACCCAATTCACTGATGATCCTTTATTTTTATTGTTAGATACATTGTTTTCTCTGTGTTTGATTTTTAGGTAGTTTCTATTGCTACATTTTCAATTTCGATAATTTTTTTTGCACTATTTTGTGTTGTGAATGACATCCAGAGTATTTTTCGTCTCAGACAATGTCGTTTCCATGTCTAGGAGTTTGATTTGCACTTTTTCTATATCTAGTTGACCTTTGAGCCATGTCGGGGTTAATCCACATATAACTCTTGATACCCAAAATCTCAATAACTACAGTCATCCCTCAGTATCTACAGATTTGTTCCAGGATGCCCTCCCCGCCACCCCGAAGGATAACAAGACCCATGGGTGCTGAAGTCCCCTATGTAAAATGATGCAGAACAATGCACACGGTCAGTCCTCTGCTTCTGTGGTTAAGTCCTTGCATGTGAAAGCCCAAATTTTGTATATTTATTGAAAAAATCTATGTATAAGTGGGACCGCACAGTTCAAACCCATGTTGTTCAAGAATAAGCTGTGTGTATGTACATACATACGTGATCTTCCATGTCTCTGACTTCTTGAACACACAGATGGTCTTCAGCTTCCAAGGGAGGACCTCCCAAAAAATGAAGTTTATTTATGAAAAATTGTGTATTTATTCTTACATGTTTAAACTTCACTCACCTTCAAAGTACACTGCATTTGTTGTAATATACTTATCAAGATGGTTTTTCCACTGCTCAAAACAGTTTTTGACCTTGTCAATTTTGATGCCTTTTAGGGCTTCTGCTATTTTTTGTTTCACTTCTTCCACATCCACAAAATATTTCCCTTTGAGGACTTTTTTTATCTGGAGAAACAGGAAAAGGCTCTTGGGACAAGATTGGGTGAAAAGGAAGTGGGGGGCACAGGGGTCAGGCCATTTTTGGTCAAAAACTGCTGAACATTCAGCATGATGTGGGCAGGTGTGTTTGTAAATCATCCATCATGAAATGGGCAAATGTGTTGTCTTCAAAAAAACATTCACTGGAGCCGAATGCAGCCTCTCACAATAACACCAGCTGGTGCACTGGTACAGGTGGGTTCCTAGAACACTCAGTTAATTGGGAGCCTGTACTACAAGGGGCCCACCCTCCAGAAGATAATTCTGGGATTTTTTGCCTCTTTCTGTGATGATTTGACTTTGGATTTTTTGACTTTGTGTGAAAGTGATAAATATTCAGAAGGAATCGTTCTTTGAATTTTGTTTTGACTTTTTCTGGGTTAGAGATCACAGCCCCATACTCTCATGTTGCTGGGCTGTGGCAGTGGGCTGTGGCAGTGAGCTGCAGCTCCTAGTCAGCCATGTGATCATGAGGGTAAACGGTTGATACTCTACAGTGTGCTGTGTTACCAGAGTTTTTATGGACATTCTTTTCTGAGCATGCTTAAGGTGGGCATGCTAAGCTGTGTTCAGTAGTTAGGTGTATTGAATACATTTTCAATTTATGGTTTACTGGGATATATCCTCATTGTAAGTCGAGAAACATTTTGTATAATTCTTTCAATGTCCTTGTTAACTAATTCTACTTATTACCTGTGTCAGTTTGGGGTTAGACTCAATTGGTTAGTTTTTCTCCTCATGAATTATTTTTTGCTTATTTAGACATTTGATAATCTTTTGTTTATGATATTATGAATTCCACTTTATTGAGTATTTTTATATTTCTGTAAAACTCTTGAACTTAGTTCTGGGATACATCTAAATTATTGGAAATTAGTTTTAGTCTTTTGGGACTCGCTTTTAAGGTTTTCTGGGGAGGACCATAGCACTGTTTACTCTGCAGCTGAAGCACCTGACTTTGCATGACTGAGGGATGAACTCTCTCAGGTCTCCACTCAGTGCTGGGTCAGTTATGGTTTTCTGATGTGTCTGGTGGGAATAGGCACTGCTAGTTCCCAGTTCCATGGAAGTGTTGGGCTCTGTTCCCTCTAATCTTGGGTGTTTTTTTCTGCAGTCCCTGTTAGTTCTTCATAAGCCTGTGCTAATTAATTGGTACTCCACCAAAAAGCCACGGGGACTCTCTCCAGACCTCCACAGGGGTATGTGCATGTGGAGCCCTGTCCACTCTGGTTCTCTGGCTTACAAACTCTAGCTGCCCTGCTGTCCTCAGACTCTGATCTCTGAGGTTTTACCTGTGTTTTTCCAGCTTGCATTATGGGTGGAGACCCTCTCAACAGTGGGCTGTTATAGGACTCATTTGCTTCCTGCCAGTAAGGGGCCACCATCTTTCATTTCCTTATGACATTGTTGAAAACTGTTGTTTCTAACACACACGCATGCACAGCCGTACATGTCTGTCATACAGTTGGTTGATTGGTTTTGGGCAGGAGGACAAATCAGTCCTCCTTACTCCACCTTGCCTGGGACTGACTGCACCCTGATGGAATGGTTTTCGAATTGTCAGAACCTGTTCGCTAACTGCTTTTCAAAGGCATCCATTGTGGCCGTGGGAACGGTGATGTAAGGCTGAGTCTCATCCTCTTCCTCCTGATTACCAGCTGTGTGAGTGGTCAAGGGGCAGACTCATGGAGTCTTCTAGTTGGGTGAAACTTTATAGGTTATGTGGTCGATTCTCCAACTGGTGACTACAACCCTCTCTGCATAGTTTTTCCTCTACTTTCACACATTGGGAAAATTTCCTTTTCAAGAGAACACGTTTCCTATTTTAGATGTTTTTTTTGGTTAGAAACGTTTTCTTATGTGAGCTAAAATCTCTCTTCCACTAACTTCCATCTAAATTTGTCTAGCGAAGTCATGTGAAGTTAGTCTAATCCCTTTGCCACACAGTAGCCCCACTCATCTTTGAGGGCTGCTTGCCTGCTTCCTTCCCAAGTCATCTCTCCAGGAAAAGCACCTCCTGATCCCTCTGAGCCTTAGTTGTCTCATTTCTAGGATGTGGAATGTTTTGTAAAGGATTCCTGTGTCTCTCAGTGCCTTTTTTAATGCCAGATGCAGAAGAGGAAATGCTGTCGTTGCCTCCCAGAAACTCACTGGGGAAGAGCTGTCAGATGGTGGAGGCAGCAAAGAGATAAAAACGCCCATTAATAGAAGTGAGCAAAGTGTGCTAGGCCCTCCACAGGATTTCAGAGAAGATCAAATTAACCAAGGTATCTGAAGTGTAGTTTATGCACTAAAAAGGACTATTAATGAGTGTTTTGGTATTATTATCAGCAGTAGTCAAAGATATATCAACAGCTGACCTGTCCGCAATGTTTTCCCTGAACTCTGGTATGCCTCTGACCTCTTCCATTTGAGGTTCCTTTTGCAGCCTCTGGGTTCCACACAGTTAATGAGTTTTAATATATGATGGTGCCCAGGGGGGCGGGAAGTGGGTGGAAGCATACCGATAAGTTAATGTTTTTCTCCTGCAGGTTATTTAGACTCAGCTCGTGTAGAAGACAACCGGAACTTTGTGAATTCTTATGTGAGTTTGTAAGCTAGGAGCACTGTAAACCTCTACTAATGCCTTTTGGTTTAACACTTTAAAACTCTAGATTGCAGTGATGTTAATACCTCAGCACTTACTATATGGGGAACTAGAAAACAACCTTCCAAAGAAAGCAATGCCAAATTCAGATGCCATGACTTTGTGGCATTAGGCCACACAGTTTCCCCACGCCGGTGTTAGGGCTTCTCGTTGTGATTCTCATTACATCTCATTACATTGCCAACATTGCAGTAAATGAAATTAAGAGGAAGAACTATATGTAGACATAGGTGCTACTAAGGTCAGTGTTTGGGAGAGTTACAATGTGTTAGATTTTCTTGAGGAGTGTGTTGCAAATGCAGATTTTTAGACCCCACCTCCAGATATTCTGATTTACCCATTTGTTGGGTATGAGAGGGTGGGGAGCTGCAGCATGCTTGAAATTTATTTCTGGATAACCCTAGCATAGGTGGGTTCATTCCACTTTGGGAAACATTGATGAGGGAGTGAGACTGTGATGTGAGGGCAGAAAATTGTACCCTGCCTCTGACCCTGTATTTGTTCTTGCCTCCATTAACTTGGGAGTCTGCTTTTTTTTTTTTATTAATCAGGAATTTATATTGTGAGCAATCAAAAAGGTGAGTTAGTTTCTGTTATCAAAGACTCTTTAGTCTAGCCTTAAGATACCTGCGTACCTTGGGTTAGTCAGGGTGGCTGTATGACTGTAAGTGGATTGCTTCTTTTTTTATTGTTGTTCAAGTATAGTTGTCTCCATTTTTACCCCACTGTGGTCCCCTGCTCCACCATCCCCACCTCCCACCCTTGAACCTACCCCCTTTGGCTTTGTCCATGTGTCCTTTATACATGTTCCTTGATGGACCTTTCCCTATTTTCCCCCATTATCCCTCTCCCCCCTCCCCTCTGGTTACTGTCAGTTTGTTCTTTATTTCAATGTCTCTAGTTATATTTTGCTTGGTTGTTTGTTTTGTTGATTAGATTTCACTTATAGGGACTGGAAGCAACCTAAGTGCCCATCAGTCAATGAGTGGATCAAAAAACTGTGGTACATTTACACCATGGAATTCTATGCAGCAGAAAGAGAAAGAAGGAGCTCCTGCCCTTCACTACGGCATGGGTGGAACTGGAGAGCATTACGCTAAGTGAAATAAGTGGGTTACTTCTAGCTTGCTGAGTGTAATCTGGATAATACAACCTATCTGTTCTTCAGGGGTGTTGGGAAAACTAAATGAGAATCAAGTGCCTCCCCAGTGTCAGAGCAAGTGTTACTTCACCTTGTTTTAGCATTAAATGTGCTGAATGTTATTTCCTTTCCCAAGTGGCTAAGATTCTAAACTCTAAAATGTGAAGCATTGTATATGTAAGTTAGCTATTTCTAGACTAGAGGAACTGTTTCCAGACCTATTTCCAATCACTGCTTTCATGATCTGCCAAATTTAGGGCAAACTATAAATATGAAAGAAAGAACAAGATCTTGCCTATAAAATTAAGTTAAGCTTTTGGAGTCACACACATCTTTCTGAGGACATTTGAAAGTTTTAATGCTCTCTGCTTATCAATATTTAAAGTATAGTACTATGTGAAGATTCTTTTCTACACTTTTGTTCCACCTGCATGTAGTAAACTATAAGTCTTATATTTTTTGATAAGCAGAATTTCTTTTATTTTTATTTCTGTTACTTATTTACAGAAACTTCTGTATACTTTAAATATGTTGAGCATCCTATTTGTAAAGTTGTAGTTGTCCAAAACAAACCAAACTATCATTGACAAGTGGATACGAATTTGTAGTTTATCAAACTATAATTTTAGCAGCACCTATTCTTACAAAGAAATTGACTTCGTAGCAAGACATGATGCAGCAAAGAGATTAACCTGCAAATGAATTAACTGCATGATCTTCTGCCTCTTTGTAGCAGGGAAAGGACAAAGAAACAAGAAATTGACTTTCTAGCACTCTGTTGATACTTTAGGTGAAGTGACATATGAGGAAATGTGAGAAATAAAAGTAAAGGACTTAATACTCAGTTTTCTAAATTTAACTTTACAAAAGCCTGATAGTTCAGGCTTCAAGATGTTCAGATATCTAATGGGAATTCAAGATGTTCGGATATCTAATGGTAGTTCTTAATTCAGGAGTCATGGTGTCCATTTGTACCATGTCTCCTTCATAGGAGAGCCACCAAAACATGATCAGTGTTTGCTAAAATAATCGTTCTAGAAGGAGCATTTCCCTGAAGTCGAATGGCAGTATGTTGATAAGGGGGTACAGCCGTGGTGAATGAGAGGTGGGAAACTGTTCGGGGATCAGACTGGTGACAACGCGAGGTCTGTAGAGGTCTGTGTCTCTGGCTGTGTACCCTGACTACTGCTTTCTGAATTCTCCAGCTCTGCTTTCTCAGTAACCAGCCTGGGTTCTGCACCTCCGTCCCTCAGCCTGGGATTGGCAGTTTGGTTAGACTGACATAGGACTTTTGGTCTGGTCTAGATTCAGATTTACTCTACCCCTTATCTGACTTAGGAAATTGGCATTCAAATGGCCAAATCCAGTGGTTTCCCTAAAACTTGACTATTTCAGGGTTTCTTTTAGGATTACAAAAATAATATATATTCATTATGAAAACTATAAACAAACAAAAGAAGAAAAATTTAAACAAGCTGTAATTCTTTCACCAGAAATAGTTTTGATATTTGAGAACTTAATCTTCTCCTCCAGTCCTTTTCTATAAGCTTATTTTTAAGAGTTAGGATCATGCTATTTTATGCCTGGTTCATTTTCACTTTAAAAACGTAATGAATATCTTTTCTTCATTTTAAGTGGTTGCTGTGTGTTCCATGAAATGAAGTCCTATCATATTTTACCCAACTAGTCTGTTATTTGTATCTTAGTTTCTTAGGAAAGATTCTTTTACATTTCTCAGTACTACTCTAGCTGGAGTAAAGAAATAAGAATATTTTCATGTGTGATCACACGTGTGCACTTGTATACATGTTTCTCAGTTTGTATTTATGGCCTTGACTATTAATTGGAAAATTAGCACCATGAAATAGGTAGGGGAAGCTCTGCAGAGAACCCAGGAGTGATGTCAGTAGGAATGCTCAGACCTCCTGCCCGCGTGATCCCAGATAATCCCTCACTGGCCAGATAATACACCCTGGAGGCTGAATTAGAGCCAGAGTCTCTTCACTCTGCCTGTCTGCATCACTAATAAAATAAAGATATGATTACAATAATAATATGAACCATGTAATAATCAAATAAAATATATAATTTCAGTGATATCCAACATTTAGAGCACTCACTGAGTGCCAGGTACTGTTCAGAGCACCTTCTCATACACTGGCTTAATTTTTTTTAGTTAATCTTTACAACCATTCTGGAGGGCAGGTACCCTCAAGCACAGAAATAGAAAGGGTATTCCAAATTTCTAAATGTTATTCAAACTTACCTGGAGAATAGGCAAAACAAATTTTTTATCTGCTTTAAAAGCCTACAGTGTGAAGATGGAGGGTCTCTTGAATAGATGTGGTGAATGGCGCTCCGACAACTAGCAGACCTTTCTGCACTGACGCGTCTTTGATGCACTAATTGTTGCTGCAAGGAACCCCCATCAAAGGAGAAAAGCATTAGAGGCTGAAAAAGCACTGGAAAATATACACACTTCATTAATGGTCATTTTTAAATGCTCTGCTTTAGATGGGCCAGATTTTCTTTTTTTTTTTTGCTAAAAAGGTTTTTATTGCCTTTGGTCCACAGTTGGTATTTCACGTTATCTCTTGTCCCCAGTGCTCCTGGATGGGGCTGGTCCCAGAGAGGGCCTCCTGGTGGGGGATCCCTGTGCAGTACTTCATGGGGGAGAAGGGACTAGTATGGAAAGAGGGGGTTGGCTTTGCCTCAACCACTCAGAACTCCACTGTCCTGTCTGGGCCCCTGGGAGGGTCCTGGAGAAATCCAGTCCCTCATGATGCCTAAAATATCTGGGGACTGTGGCCTGGCTCTCTCCCAAGGGACTTCCTTCTCATCACTCCTGCCCTCCACCATCCCTTCCCTGCCCCCCTCCCAAAATACCTTTGTTTTGTTAAAAGCGCCTGCAACTTTTGTGGGTACAGAAACCACAAACTGATCGGCAGAGAAAAGGGAAGAGGCACAGAAGCAACCGGAAGCCATTGGGGCCAGTTTCCCTCCCTGTACAGGTTTCTTCTCCCCCCAACAGCTTGGCCCAAAGCCTGCTGGGAAATTTGCTACCTGGATGTGCCCTGGCAGGGACCCCCCACCCCACAAGCATCTGGATCTGGCCTTCATAGCCCCTCAGCTGAAAGCACTGGAACACACAGAAAAACAAGGTGAAGACACAGAAAAACCTGAAATCCCAGATGGGGTACTGATATACGGAGGCACCCCACTAAGGGGGCCTCAGTAGCCTGCCTCCTCTTGGTAGTAGGGGGGGTAATCTGGGGCCTTCCCTGGGCTTGGGTAGTCGCCTGCTGACTCTGGAGCCCCATCGGCCACTGGGCCTTGTGGGCAGTACTTGGGGTCATATATCTGCCGGCCCAAGCCAAAGACCTGCCCACTCTGGTTGGCACCCTGTGTGTAGCCCATCTGCAGAGACATGGAGGAATTGTCACACTTGTCGGTCCCCAACTTGGTGTCATAGATGTGCCGCCTGGTCCCGGGAGCCGTCATGCCCACCTGGCTGGCACACTTGTTGGTGCCCATTTGGAGGCTGATTTCTGACCCTTTCAAAAGGGAGAAAACAAAATTCTTATGAACTGCTGGTCTGCATGGTGTCCTCAGTCAGTTACATTCTTACCCCTTGTCAGGTAACATGTAGCCCAAGATGCAGGTAGAATGTTCATAACAATAGCTGAGGACTCACTCTTTCCCTGTTCCCATATGTCCTTGGAAGTACAGTGTGCAGCCTGTTTTTAGATGAGGACTCTCAGGGCACCGAGGAAGCAAAGCACCTGCCCAAGACGACACCACCGGGAAGCGGGAGAATTGGACCCCAGGCAGTGTGGCTTTTCGGGCTTTCTTTCTTGAAGTGAGCCTGATCTGTAACTGCCAAGAGAAGGCAGATGTTTATGTGAAAGGCTCTCATTTAGTGAGCTTTCTTAGTCTCCGCTTTAGGACAAATGACAGTTTTTAGATTATCTCTCTACGCTGGACAAAGCTTACTAAATGTAGTTAATACCCATTATTCAAGGGAAAAAAATTTCTCTATGAACCCATGAACATTCACTGCCTTTTAGAAATATCCTTTTTGTTTTGTTTTGTTTGATATTTGTAATTTAACTGTTTTGCTTTTGAATGTGTAGTGAAATGCTAGTTTATAAAAATTCCTTCTGTTACCAAATGGCTCATCAGGGTTTATACACCTCTGGGTCATGTCCCTTCGCTGTCTGGTAGGGCTGCTTATAACCACTTACTGACCTTCTAAATTAGCCATTTTCTCCTGCTGGTGATTTATGTCCGTAGCTGATTACAGGCTCCCGGTAGGAAGTGGTAGATGTCGGTGAGAGGCGCGCAACCAGGGCCCTCTCCGTGTAATTGGCTGGCCCTTTGAGTTGCCCGTTACTGCTGCTGCACTGCGGCTCAGTCTGTCACACCGCTCTTCCATCTGCGTCACTGGTACCTGACTAGGAGGTCTGTGTCGATTGTAAAAGAGAAACGGTGTTCTACAGTACAAGCATATTTACAGTGCACAGGAAGCCCAAGCGCTTCTGAGAGCCAAAGCAAGCCTGTTTCAGTGGTATAAATGAGTGGGCTTTGTGGGTTTCATTTGCATTATTTCTGTACCGAAGTTTTCATCATGTCCCTTTACATTCTCACTTACTTATTTTTTGTCTTCTTTTGTAGTACTAATCATCAGTGTTCAAGGAGCCTTCTACCATTTCTCTTGAATGTGCCCACCGTTTTTACAAATTTTGAGATCTTACTTTTTCAAATAAAAATAATGAATGAGTAAGTTCTCTGGTTGCCTTATGTGATTAATCTCTTATTACTTTGCCTTCAAAGTCACCCATGTGGTACATACTTACAAGCAAGGAATAATAATTCAGTAACTTCTTTCTGAAAACTAGCAAATGAATCTATGGATCTTTCATACATCAGCTTAAACACAGATTGACTCACTGGCAGGTCTGGTTGAGAAATGTGTCTCCACAGCCTATTGACATGAAAGATCGGTTGCTTGCGCATAAACTTCCAAGTCACGTCCATGAGAGATTTTTCTCTGCTTGACTTTAATGAAAAAGCAGGTTTTAGGTGGAATCTTTTAAGAACTGAGATGAGTATTTCCCTTCACATTTTCTCTTAGCATTACGTTGCCAAGGTAATTCTTCTCCATTCTTCCTCTATTTGCCTGAGGACTCCTATTGCCTATGAAAACCCTTCTCAATTTTTTTTTCTGGATTTTCTCTCTTCCCCAGTCAAAACGTACTTGTCTTTTTTTCCATTTTTCTTTCAACTCCCTGGTTTCCATTGTTTTGGATAAGGAGTCAGCTGTACCACAATGGAACAAGGTTTTCTTTCTCTTACTGATTCCAGCAATTTCTCTTTATCTTTGGCTTTTAACATTTCAATGAGTCTGGGCGTGAATTTGTCCTACTTGGGTCATTGAGCTTCTTAGAGGTATGGATTAGTGTTCTTCATCAGATTTGGGAAGTTTTCAGCCCTTATTTCTTCGAATATATTTCTGTCCTTTCTCTTCTCCTTCTGGTCCTTTCGTTATGTATGTATTGGACATTTAATGATGTCCTACCTTTCTGAGGCTTTGTTATTTTTTCTTCTTCTTTCCTTTCTGTTCTTTGCATTGTATTGGCTCTGTTCATCTGTTGTGAGGGTTGCTGATCCTTCCTTCTGCCAACTCAAATCTCCCGTTGAGCCACTCTATAGAGTGGATTCTTCATTGGAGTCGCTGCAGTTTTTAACCCCAGGATTTCCGCGTGGTTCTATTTTGCATATTCTGTCTTTTTATTGATATTCTCTATTTGATTCCCTATTCTCTATTCTTATTGATATTCTCTATTCTCTACCTTCCTTCATGTCTGTAGGCATGGTTTCCTTTAGTCCTCTAAGTATATTTGTAACGGCTACTTTCAGATCTTTGTTAGATCTGACTTCTGGGCACCTGTAAGTTTCTGTTGCCTTTTTTTTCTTCTGCATAGTTTGTACTTTTCTGGTTTTTGGTTTGTATTTTGTTTTCTGCATGTCTCATTTTTTTTGAAAAAACGTACATTTGGGATAAAATATTGTAGCACTTCTGAATGCTGACCCCTCTGCCCTCCTTTTGGAGGATGTTTCTTGAAGTTATTTGGTTACTTGTTTACCTGTTTAGTGACTTGGCTGGACTACTTCTGTGAAGTCTCTTTTACTTATATTATGTTCTCAGTGATTTTCTTGCTCAGATTTTATTTGTTGTTTTTTTATCTTTTAGGCTGACTTCCTGGGGTTTTTCCCTGGGTCTACAGAAACCATTTATTGAAGAAAGTTGTGCCTAAGCCACCTTTCCTGGGCGGATGTGTGTGGCTTACACACTGCCCTCACAGTTCAGAGAATTTATCATCCACCACCCCAGGATGGAGTGGTTTAGCCAGGATTTGGTGGCTCGGTGGTCCTCTCTCCAGTCTCTCCTGACAGGGTGCAGCCCTGGCCATGCACACAGCCTTCTAGACCACGAGGGATGAATCTGATTTTATTTTTAATCTTCACTTTTGGACTTCCCCCTATGTTAGAGTGCCTTATTGTTTACCAAGTGTTTGGTCAAAGTTTGCACATAAACCCTTTGAGGCAGTAAGGCTTCTGCATTTTGCTGATTATCTGTGTATGACTTAGGGCATTTTTTCATGTCTGCCCCATGTCTGGTCCCTCCTGCATGGGCGCAGCCTAGAGTGTGTTCTCAGCCTTCTGGACCCTCAGGTGACTGTGATCCCAGGAGCACTCTTCTGTGTCTTTGCTGTGATCTTGGCTGTGTCTCTGTTAATTGTGTGGCTGGCCTGTCATTTCACTTTTTGCTTCCTAATATCATGATGCTGCCAGCCCCCATGTAATTAATTGCTTGCCACCAAAATCTCCATTGTTTTTGACAGTGTCCTTAGGCATGAACTTCTCCCTACTCTCTCCCAAACATGGGCAGTCTCCTCAGGTGGCATGGTGGAGCTCTCTGTCATGAGGACCTGCCTCTTCTTTTGGGTAGAGTTTCTCTGCTGTCGCACTGGAACCTTGGCAGGGACAGTAGCCCATTTCTCCCAGAGTGACAACCCTTCTGGTACTGAGTGGCCGCTTGTCTTCTTAGCTGGCTCCTCTCAGGGTGGAATCTTTGCCTACAAGCGAGTTAGGATTGGGGTGGTAGGAGCCCCAGTATTTTCACCCTTTAGCTTCTGGGGCAGAGCCCTGCCAGGCAAGTTGAAACCTGCCCAGGTTTGTGCAATGCAGGGTGAGGGGTAGAGCAATGAGAGGCCTGGGCAGCCATCCTTTCTCAGGTAAAACTGTAGCCCCGGACTAGGGGCTGGGATGAGTGGGAGTCCCCATGTTCTTGGCTATATCTACCCATTGTACAGCTTCCATCATGCTCTTTTCCTACTTTTTAAGGTTTTGCTCCAATTTCAATGACATTTACCTCATTTGGGGACCAATCTTTCCTTGTTGTTGAATGTGCACATTGGGTTGTGACTTTTTATATGTTTATGCTTCCTTGCTGTACTGTGAATGCCCAATTAAGCTGCTGCCACTTCTTCCATGCCCTAGGCTCTGTTTGGGGGAACTCCAAATGAAGACAGATACATGGGCAGTAAAATAACAAAGCTGCCATTGGAATAGAGAGCAGTACCTTTTCGGGGTGGGGGAAGTTCAGGGAGCAGAAAAGGAACCTGAATTATTTTTTACATTTTTTTTATCCATAACAAGTAGTGCAAAACGTTAGCCTTTTAAAAGCTGAGTGGTGCCCAGGTGGGTGTTCATGTTTCAGATTTTGGATGAATGTGCCAGATTTCTGTGTAGAACTAGTCTTCCTCTTTGACTCTTCATTTTTCTTCAGGAATCTGTTTCTTGTGGTGCTTAAATCCGGTTTCTTCCATGGCATGTTCATCATCCCAATGGGAGGAAATCAATTCATAATAAGCAAAAAGAAAGTGCCTGTATTTAGCTAGTCGAGGAGAAGATGCACCAGTCATTGAATTACAGGAGACTTTCCCTCTGTTTTTTTGTACTTCACAGTATAACTTTCTATTCCAACTAGTATGGTATCTAAAACCATCTGTTTTACTAAAGATATTCTCCTGAGTTTTCAATGACAGGTTCAGCATACTCTTAAACTTGGAAATATTATGTAAGAATAGATGGTAATTCACTGAAGAAAAACACAGTTAGCAGGAAACCATAAAATAATTCATTGGGAGCATATCTATCAGGTTCCAGAAAATTATGTCCCACTGTGGGTTTTCGTGTGCTGCGTAGAGAAGGGAATCAAAACCGAAGCAAAAAGACCATGGCAATAAAGAAAATGTATTGTGTTCTTAGGGAGCAGGGTGTTTTTACCAGTGAATTTGGGATTTGGTGCATGCAGGCTTTCTTCCGGAGAGCGGCCATATGTTCTCTTGCGCCTGCCAGATTTGTGACTATCACGGATCTCTGGTCTTGCAAATAAAAGCAAAGTGTTGTGCAGCCCTTAACACAGGAGTGAAACCTCTTTCTAAAGCATCATCCTTTTGTGATGCCAAGCTCTCATTTGGCCGAGTAGCTTTGTACCAAGTATATCTAGCATGATGTTTTAAAATTATAAATCCTCTCACATTTCACCTGCACTGCTCTTAGTTTGAAGACTTAGTCCAAAAGGGCCTGTGGGGTCTGGCTCTGGCCGGCACCTCCAGCTTCCTCTTGGGTGCTTTCTCCTTCCCTTTTTAATCTTTTTCACGGCGGCCACTCGGAGGAGCCATACTTACCCCACATACACCAGGGCCTTTGCCCATCCTCTGCAGGGGTTCGTTGGCACCTGCCACATAAAAGACATTCCATAAATATTTTCCAAATGAATGAATGACAGAGATTAGATGGTGGCTAGGTTCTAACCCAGTGGTGGCGATGGTGACAGAGATGCTGTGGGGGGAACACGCATGTACAAAATGCACCACCTCTGACTGCCTTGTCTCATGACTAGTGTTTTAATGGGTGTTAAATAGGCCAAGTCTCACTTTCACCTTGCTTTGTCTAGCTTCTTTTTTTTATCATATTCTTACCAACAGTCATGCCAACCTATTACCTTAATTAAAAAACTTGTTTAAGATACCACTGTTGCAGCCCTGGCCGGTGTGTCAGCTGGTTGGAGCGTCGTCCCATGCACCAACGGGCTGTGGGTTTGATCCCTGATTGGGCCATGTGTGGGAAGCAACCAATTAATGTTTCTCTCTTTCCCTTCCTATCTCTCTAGAGTTAATAAAAGCCATATTCTTGTGTGAGGATTAAAAAAAATAAGATAACTACTGTTGCAGAAAGTGCCCAGAGCTGGTGCTAGTTTTCCTGTTTCCTCTATCAATCTTGTGTCTTCAAGCTTTGCCACTGACAGAGGAGTATTCTGTGAGAAAGAAGAAAAGACAAATGCGGTGATGGTTCAGGGGAAGGAAATCAAACAGAATTGAACAGAAGACAGAAGTAAAGGAAAAGACAAGCAGAACGCATTGGCACAGGCTTGGGGTGCTGTTCCTGTGTCTTGCACTTTGAGCTGGGCACCAGGGCATAGAGATGAGCAAAATCAAAATCACTGCCCTTCAGGAACTTGAAGAAGTTGGGGAGGCCTTGCCGTGGATAACGGTAGTACAAAATACAACCTAACAGGTGCTGACTAGGGTTAGACCCAGGACCTGTGGGAGCACAGAGGGGTTTGGACGTCTTCACAGAGGCTGGTGCAGTTGACCTGGAGGAAATGATTCAGTAGACATAAAAGCAAAGAAGGAAGTAGTAATGAATTTATTATTGAAGGACGGTAAAGCCTAATTGACTTCAATCAGTTCTTGTTGTTTACCAAGAACATGTTTAGGAACAATTCTTACAAATATAAACAGTTACAGAAAGCAAGTTAAAAATTTAAAGAATATTTACACGTCAGAGCATCCCCCCAAGCTGCTGATTGATCTCTGTTGATCACAGCCAGCCCAAGTAGACCCTTTCCTGGGAAAAAGGAGGTTTACTGAGCATGCGAACTGTGTGGTGGTGCTTGCAGAGTAAGGGCTCTCTAGCTTTGTGTTGAAGTACTTTGCAATTGACAAAGCTCTTAGTTATCTTGTATAATCTTCATAACTTCCCCGTGAGGTAGCTTTTATCAACCTCTTAAGTCAGAAAACTTAAGACAGGTAAAATGATGTGCCCAAGATTACCCAACCTAGAGAAATAGCACAAAATATCCATCAACTTATAAATGGGTAAACAAAATATGCTCTATTCACACAATAGAATGTCATTCAACTGTACCAAGGAATGAAGTAGTGATGCGTGCTACGGCATAGATGAATCTTGAAAATATTATGCTAAGTGAAAGAAGCCAGAAACAAAAGACCGCATAATTACAGGATTTCATTTATAGGAAACATCCAAACTAGAAAAATCCAGAAAGGCAGGAAGGAGATTAGTGGTTGTCAGGGGGTGGAGCACTGAATGGGGTTGGAGGAGGGGACTGGTTATGTGCAGTTTCTTTTTGATATGATGAAACCATCCAAAAATTACATTATGATCACACAGCTCTGTGAATATACTTCAAATTGTTGAATTATATATTTAAGTGAGTGAGCTTTGTGGCATGTTAATTATATCTCAATTAAATTGTTAAAATTGTTAATTCATTCCCCTCTTCCCTCCATCCCAGAGCTTGAGGACAAGTGACTTCAAAACAATTGTCACTTCTTAGTACATACTTGGCTTCACTTTTTCCCCATCATAAGAAAAGGTACTCCTCTCTTCTTAAAAGCCTCTCTCTTCTAAGTCTTCCTCCATCTCTTCCTCTCTTGTCCAACTTGAACAAACAAGAGGACAGCCTCTGAGAATTCCTGTATTCACCACCTACTACTCATGAGGAGGTGCTGGTACTAGCACATTAGTAAGCCTGTGCAGAATTAAACAGAGACTATTGTTTCCTGTATCCTTTCCATGTTTTATTTTTTGACACAGTTTCATTAGAGTTGTGCAAGCAATCAACTTATTCAAGAACAAGATTCCCACATGATTGAAAAGCGCTGGGCAGAAACTTGAAAGCAGAGGAAGCCATTAGTGGCAGTTTGGAATGCTGGAATCATGTTTAGAGCCTGTCCCCAATTTGGTGCATAACTTCGAGCAACTTTAAGCCTGTAGAAAAGCCAAAACTGTAGCTGTTGTTTGTCAAATGCTATGTATAGTAGTATAGAAGTAGGAAATACAACTATCGTCACATAGTTGATTGAGGCAGTAGGAAATAGAATGATAAAGGCAGAAGCATCTTTCCACACCCTGAAAGCATCCCGGGAAAGAAGGAATCAAATTGGCTCTTAAGTATTGTGGGATGCAGTGACATTACTCAAATACATGCTCCAGCGATTGCAGCAGACTTTCCTGTTACATGTATCCTCAGGGGCCAGGGGATCCTAACACTTTAATACCAGAGATTGTGAGTAAAAATAGCAAACAAGGAATTTGTATGTTGGACAGGGGAGGGGTCCTTCACCTTCTCTCCTTCTCTGACTTCAGCATGAGCCTGCAAGGTGTGAGTCTCCAGGGATAAACACCGCAGTGCGGACAGCAGCCTTCCCGGCTTGCGGTGGAAGAGCAGCACAGTGGGCCTGTCAGCGCACAGCCTTCTTTGCAGAGATGCACTGCTTAGCATTCAGAAATTGCTGCCTAGGATTATCAATGCAATCTATAGAAGCACTAAGGTGCTTTTGACATTTTTGGTTCGGATAATGGAATTTCTGCAGATATCAAACTTGATATCTCAGGGATCCATCTTTCTGAGTTATTTTAAGATTTTATTTATTTTTAGAATGAAGGGAAGGGAAGGAGGGAGTGAGGGAGGGAAACATCTATCAGTTGCCTCTCACATGCCCCCAACTTGGCACATGGCCCACACAGCCCAAGCATGTGCCCTGACTAGGAGTTGAACCCATGACCTCTTGGTTTTGCAGTATGATACCCTTCCCACTGAGCCACACCAGTCAGGGCTTTCTGAGTTTTGTTAGGTTATTCTTTGTTCTTAATTTAGTTCCTTTGTCAGTGGGTCAATAATTTTTTTTGTATTAGATGGTGCATCTGAGATTTTGTCATTGAATGCCAACTAGTTGTCCATCTACTTTCATGACTATCTCTGAAGTCTCTTCATATCTCTTTCTTATTGTTTTTAAGTTAAAACTTGCGACTTAAATTGTAGCTATAAGCATGGTGCTAGTTTCCTTTGGTTTGGGAAGAGAAGAGTGTATACACCTCAGCACAGAGCTTGGCTGCCACATTTGGTGACAAAGTGCTATGTGGAGAGCTGAATCTACCGATGTGTGAAATACTTCTAAGAAGTTTCTCAAATTTCCTCATACCCATTGGCTTGCAGTTTGTCCTAGATGTTTACTTTCTGAAAGCTGAAGTATCTTCCTTGAATGGGAGGCTGTCCAAGCATGAGTGATGGAAATGGAGCCTGCCCTGAGCTGCCTGCCTGGCAGCTTGGACCCACCAACTGTCAGTCCCTTACTTCTTGTAGGTATCCCACACAGTTCTGAATTGTATTTCTATTGCAGAAAGCAAACTGAAAAAAATACTACATGTAAAAACAGTTTGATGATGTACTTCCTGTTGTCGGATTCCTAGTATCCTTTAGATCTAAGCCCACCGTACTTTGCCTCTGAGCCCACCGTACCAACCAGCACCTCACACACAGCAGTTTGCATGCTCACAGAGCTGCCAGACTCTTGGAGAGATTGTTCTGGTCGCCACCCACCACCACCTCCCCGTTTTGTTAGGCTTGTTTACACTCATTCGAGAAACTATTTCCTTGGTTTCTTTGATCCTTTTCTTTCTCAATTCTCCCTCTACTTTCTGACCTTTTTTTGTTGTTGACTTTTTCCCTCTGCCTAGACCTTGTTTATTGGTGATGCATAGGGTTCCCTCTTTGACCCATAACTGTTCTCCAGATACTTGTTTTATTATATATATATATA
>VMDR010012565.1:0-26375 GCA_007922815.1 Macrotus californicus | reverse complement strand
TATTCCACAGTCTCCTAGCTTTCACCATAAGTTTTTGCTATAAGTTTTACTGTTGCTTCATTGAAAATAATGTATTTTTCTATTTTCTGGCTGATCTAAAAATGTTCTGTCTTTGTATTGGGGTTTTAGTGGCCTGCCTCCGATGTAATTACATGTGGTTTTCTCTGTATTTCTTCAAATATTATTGGACAATTCTCTCTCTTTGCTTCTGGGATTCCAATTACATGCATGTTAACCTTTCTCACAACATTCCATATGTATTCTATGCACAGTAATGTATTTTTCTCCCTTTTCTTTCTAATGACCTGACTTCCATTTTTCTAATCCTCAGTTCTGCTCTAATTTTCAAATTAAACTCATTTATTAGATTCTTGATTTCAGTAATTATGTATTTTGCTTCTAGAATTTTATTTCACTTTTATAGGTTTCATGTCTTTTCTGTAATTTTCCATCTCCTCTTTTATTTATTTATTTTTTGGTCAGGTTAATTAAAGTTATTTTAGAGTTTCTAATATTTAGAGTTTCTGATAATTCTAATATTTGAATTAGCCATTGAACTTTTAATTTTTTCATATAGAATCACTTGGTTCTTTTGGTTTATTAGCATGATAAATAATTTTGTATTAAGTGCCACACTTTGCATATGAAAAATTATGGTGGTGCTGATAAAGTTCTCTTCCTACAATTAGGATGACACTTTCTTTGGCAGGTATATAGAGAACCAGAAGGTCACCCTGGTCATGCCAAACATTGCTTTTGGCTTTGTAGGCAACTAGTCTATTTCAATTATGCCTTAGCCCCATGGCATGGACCTCATGAGAACTCCACGGGGGTCTGGTGTGGTTGCCAGGGCCAATCCACCAAGGCAGGAAGTGGACATCCACTTCCGTCTTTCCGGCACTACCTAGTTCCTGAAACATCTACTCAGTGGTTTGGGTTTGCAGCTGCTGTTTTCAGCTTGGAGTCTCTCACTACATTATTCAGGGGGAAATTGTGAGCAGATTTTTTTTTTTTTTTTCTCAACCCTCTCTGGCTTTCTCTCCTTGAAGATTTTGTCCCTTTAGTCTTAGTTGCTTTAGAAATTCAAACTTGTGTCTCTCAGTCCACTGAAACTGCTGCTTTCTGCTGAGACTTAATTCTGCTGAAAGCTGAAAAATGCTTTCAAGGAGAAAAAAAAAGGCCTGGAGTGAATGCAGCACTTAACTCAGTTGCTTCACTCCTGACTGATTCAGTGATTCAGAAATCACAGCCCCGTGTCCTTTCTGTGTTGCTTGTTCCCCAATGCCTTTAAATATTTGCTTGCTTTACCTTCTCCAGCTTTTGTCATTGTTTTCAGTGAGAAGATTAGACAAATATAGCCACTTAATTATGGCTGGAAGCAAATGTCTTGAAAAGGGCACATTAGAATGGAAAAAAGAAGTCTACCAGGACTCCTGAGAGGAAGAAAAAATTGCTAGCTCATGGGAAGTCTTCTGAGATGGCAGTCACTGCCACCAGTGCCATGGGGCCCTGAGAGCTGGTGAATGATGGGTGGATAATAACGATGATAGGTGGAGGCAAATGGTTCTGTTCAGGTTGGAAATTGATTGTTAATAATTGCTAATTACATATATTGAATGGGTACTGAGAGAGACCCCATGAACCAGATCAGGAAAGAGAAAAGGACTGGTGAGAGTCAGGCCTAGGGAAGGATGTAAGAACAGGGAATGCTGCGCTCTCCTTTCTCAGGAGAAACAAGGGCTGGGAAACCTTCCCAGGGAGGAGTCAGGGTCTCTCATCAAGAGGAGCAAGAAATGTGTTTTCAATGTTAGCACTTCAGAGAGCAACTTCATCAAATCTCACTTAGTGGCAAGTAACAAAAACAAACCTCTAGTTTAAGTGAAAACGTGAAGTTATTTAAAGGGTGTGAGAGTATGGAACCAAGAACTTGAATGCTGGTAGAAGCCCAAGCAGCTTCTGTGTGTGCACGCAGCTATTTCAACTCCCAAGTTTACACAGCCTCATTTCCCAGTGACTTGCAGAGACTACTACAGAGAATATCTAAGCCCCAACTGCAAGTGCCCTGGAGACAGACTCCAAGTTCTGCTTGGCCTGTGTTTTTTTTCCTCGTTCAACTAGTCCTGGTTGGCAAGCCTACTCTGTGGGGCAGAAACTACACAGCCCTAAGAGAGGGCATTGTGGGCTGGGAAGAGAAAAACATGCCAAATTTGGGGACCCAATTGACTGCACCCTCTTCACAAAGGAGATGGCTCAGGAGATAAGGGGCTATTTTCATATATGTAAGGACATACTTCTGGATGCACCTAAAGAAGTGCCAAGTCAAAAACAAGCACACCAAAGCTACCGTGTGTAGCTCACTATGGCATCTAACCCAAACAGGGTTGATTCAGCTGATTTCAGAAAATAGATATAAAAAATGACTCCTTAAATAAGATTTATAGCAGAGATTTTGAAAACCCTTGAGTGGTGATGTGCAAGAAAGTCAAAAAGAAGAGAACTTTTGTTTAAACTTTGCTTTAACTTCCGAAGAATCCTATTAGATTGAAGTAGGTCTCCTAGGACTGAGTTTTGTAAATATATTTTTATGTTAGTATAAGATCCATGGCACCTACATTTTCATTTCATTTATTCATTCAACAAATACTCACTGGGTACTCACTATGTGCCAGACTCTACACCAGGGTCTAAGGATAAAGTTCTGAAGACATAGTGCCTGTCCCCACAAAACCTGCCATATAGTTGGGAATCATAGGACCCCTGAGTTACAAATCTTCTCCTAACACTGGCCATGTTGCCTGTTTTATCCACTGGGATCTCTACCTATGTAACTGATAAATGTATCAATCACCCCATTGGGACCAGAGTCTCTGACCTTAAGAAGCTATCCTGCCTTTCCCCACACCTCTCTCCTAGTAGGCTGAATGATGATAGTAACTACCCAAAACTTATGTCACACGTTCTACATGCCAAGTATTGTTATACAATTTTTACACATATAAACTCATTAAATTGTCACTGCAGCCTTATGTGGTAGTGCTATTATCATCTCCAATTTACAAAGAAAGAACACAGTTGCTTTTGGGGTTCAGTTTTGAATTACATACACTGCCTGGAGCCACATAGGTATCCTCCTTAGGAATGCTCCTACTTTCTAGAAATGCTATTACTTGACCTACCCATGAGATCACACTGTAACTTAGATTGGAGACCACCTTTTGTAGTTGAGCCATTTTCTCTAAACATGCTTATGTCTCATTGACCCACTACAGATATTCCAGAATTTTCACAGCTAGGTCATCTGAGTATGACAAATGTGTTAATTTTGGAAATTTTGTGTGACTTATGCCCTCAAACATTTTAGGATTATAGTTACCTATCCCAAAGGAAAATAACCTTTAACCTCCAAAATATTTGGGAAATTAGTTCAAACTTATAAACTCATTTCGCAAAGTACATATAAGAACTCCTAAGGATTGATATCTTCAAATCCTAGGTGTCAGCTACCAGCCCTTGCTCTGGACCACTGCTCTATATTTTTCCCCAACCTCTTCTTCCCACTTTCTCACTTAACCATCATTCAGATTCTAAGCATTTAATACAGTGTTAACATTTTGAGACAATATAAGGGAAATTGAAGCACAGGAAAAAAATAGCATTCGTGTCCAGAGAGAGCCTTCAGGCAACATCACAGATACTTGCAGTGGGAAGCCACTGGCAGGTATGGGAACATGAGTACCAATGGGACGTGGGTGAAGTGCCTGCAGCATCTGCCACACCAGGCACTAAGCATGCATTGCCTTTATTTTACTGATGAGCATCTCAGAGGATAGGACATGTACCTGAGGGTCACATCACAAGTAATTGTCAGAGCCAGAAGTTGAAGTCAGATCTACCTCTTACTTTGCTATGCCTCCTTTCCCACACAAAAGGAATGTGCTGTGGGAATAAATCCCATATTGTAGTTGATTTCAACAGAAGGAAACTCAGGAGAGGAAATGATTGAGGGCAGCACAAAGGGGATTCTATCATGGTCTGAGCTCCAGAGCCCAAAATAAGAAAAGAAAAAGCACTTCCTGCATGTGGATAGCTGGCATTATTTCCTGTGGGTTGGTTGAATATGAACACATAAGAAATGATTACTAGATGTCTAAATAAATAAATATTGGTGTCACTAAAGTAGGTCAGAGAAAATAATATTTACAAGCATTGAGAATCAGTGTCAACACATTTTTCCACTTTTTTATTTGAAATTTAAAAATAGGAGTAAAAGTAAAGAGAATGATAGAATTAATTTCTACAAATCCATGATTTACATTGAATAATGATTAACATTTTTCCATATTTGCATCTTTTCATCTGGTGAAGTAATTTAAAGCAAGCATTAGACAGGATATTTTAATCATAAGTACTTCTATAAACAACTCTAAAAATAAAGATGTTCTTATGCAAACACAATATCACTATTATAACTAACAAAATGAACAATAATTAATATCACCTAATACCATACCATGTTCACACTTCCCTGATTGTGCTACATCTGTCTCTCTTCAGTTTATTTGTTGGAAGCAGTATCAGAGAACCGTCCACAGACCGCATTTGTTTGTTATGTTTTTTTATGGCATGTTAAATGTGTCACTGCCTCCTCCCTCTTTCATACCCTTGCTTTGCTAAGGAGACAAGATCAGTTGCCCTGTAGAATATGTAGATGATCTAAAATTCTGAATATGTTGTATCAGTATATTTTTAATTCTTATTATTCATGGTGACATGTGTGACTGACTTACGGTCATCATTTTGGTTGCTTGATAGAGCTACAGGCAGTTCAGTCAGGTGTTTCTGAGAGGTCTTCACAACCTCTTGCAAACTCCTTCTGTTGCAGGTAAAAGACACATCATGTCTAGAAAGCTAATAAATAATTTCACCTAAATTCAGCTACCCCAGAAGCCCACAGATTAGACGCTGTCAGTGCAGCTTTAGGAAAGTTCCCAGCTGATTTGATGGGCAGTGGAAGGAAGTCGAGCAGTAGAATAGATAGAGATACAAGTTAGACCAACATCTGTTTTATTTACACAGTGTCTCCGTTCCCTAGTTCTACCTTTTCAGGGGAGATGTTCAAAAGAGGTTTGTCTAAGGAGAGCGTCACAGCTGGAGCTTTGGGATAAATCCTGCCTCACTGCAATGCAATAATGAGATTTTCATCTTATTCATAGTTTGAGAAATATCACTTTTTCAGGCCCTAAAAGCCAGTGATTTAAGAGATAACAAACTGACTCAAAGAAGTGATCAGTACCTATCTCAGGCTTTTTGAGACACTCCCAGAGTTGGGGTTCCTCTGCTTTTGGTGGGATGTCACTAACCACTTCCAGCTTAGGGTCAAAGCTAGTTCAGCTCAGCCTCTCAAAACCCAAAGGAAAAGGCTTCTGCACCCTCCAGACCCCAGCCCAACTCCACTATTGTCCAGGATCTAGGCACTTCCTCTTGGGCTTATGGTGCCCTAATGGTGAGAGGGGACTATTGACAGAGTCATGTAGGTAAACCCTTGCTGGTAATGCACTGAGCCCCTCACTGGACCAGAGGGAAGGGAGCCTGAGCAAAATCCCTGGTGCAGACAATAGGAACTCCACTGCAAGCTTTGCAGCAAAGACTCTTCTCAAGATTGGCATGATCAACCCAGTGAACCTCACAACCCCTCCAGTCCTCTCTGGGGACTCCTGCCTCTGGAATGGTGCTTCTGGGAAGCAGGGTCTCAGTGCTTCAGGGCTACAGACCCACAGGCTGCTCTCTGACATCACCCTTCTCCCAAGTCCAGGGAAAGCTCTTAGGTCTGAGTTGGGGGTGTCATAAAACTTTGCTCTCCTCACTGCCTTCCTAAGACATTGTGTCTATGCCACTTAATTCCCCTTTCCCTCTCAGTCATCTGCTCCTCAACACGTGCTACTCCTTTATTCTTTCCTAATAGGCTTTGAGGGTCTTTCATCTAAAGACCCCATATCAACCTCAAACTAGTTCTCTTTTCCTCAAAGATAGAGGGCATTTAATCTTCAGTTCTCTCTAATGTAGCAAAGAAAGGAGGAAAAAATTTTCATATGAAAATAAGCCTGAACACTCATATCTGGTGACATGTGTATAGACTTCTCTTCCATTTATCGTCCTGGACATATGGCTCCCATTTCTTGCCCAGGCAAGTTGGGGATTGCTGCCCTCATGGATGGCACACAGGAAAATCTGAGGTGTCTAAAATTAGTCTAAACAGATCACTAGTAACAGTTTTATCATGGTTTCTTCTTTTTTTAAATTTTACACCCCCACAAAAAAAATTAAAAAACCAGAAGCTGGGTTCTTATTGACCATACATAAATTCAGAGAGCTATTTTTTTTGGCATTTACCCTAAGCCACAAATGAGGTGTGACTCTGAGATAGTCTTTAAATTCTTTGCAGCTGTTTCCCACGTGTAAAGTGGAAGGACCGGCCTCACTGATCTAAGACTGACCCTTCCTGCTCTCACGCGCTCTGCATTTCACCAAAAGAGCGGCTGCCGTGTTTCCTGGCATGTTCATCTCATGCCCACCCAGGGCAGCCCCTCGACCACACACACACACATGTGCACGCGCATGCACACACAGCTTCTGACAAAAAGAAAGATACAAGGTATGCTTAATCCCTATTTTTAACAGCTTGGTTTGTGTTTTAGAAAATTATCAACTCTTCAAAACCCAAAGAATGATATCATAACCCTATCAGAGGTTGAGGTTATTAGAAATAAACTCACCAAAAGTTAAACAAAAATTACCCCTGATGGAAGAGGCTTTGTTAAAAGCATGCATCCGGGTCAGTCACTCAGTAATAATTGGCAATTATACATGTGCTTTAGTTTGACTAATTTCACAGGCTTATCATTGCTGACACATTTTATAATTTGACTCGAACTTCTCCCATGACCTTACTAATGCGAAATAAATGCTTCTTCAAAGGCTTACACCTTTATAAACCCCTCAAATGCTTTCATAATGGCCCTTCTTAACTGACTGAGAGAACGTGTTTCTTCATAGAATACCTATACTTAATCATCTCCATACAGTACAAGCTGTGTACTTGGTTGCTGATTTTCTTGAAACACAAGACTTCATTATTTGAATTACTGCCTAAATATCAATCTCAGAAATAAACTCCGCTGGGCATTATTTGTGAATGTTGAGGTCTTAAATGATTCAAACTCAGCTTCACTCACATCCACACTAATTATCACCACCAAAGAGAACATATTTTAGAGAACAAGATGTTAAATTAATGTTCTGAAGAACTTATCAAATAAAATCTGGGCTGTTTTCTCCCACAAGTTCTCAATGAATCATTACAGACTCCTAATGACATTATCAGGAAACTTCTGTTTGACGTGGCATAAATTTAGGGACAATTTATGGTGATACGTGGCATAATATTTGGGAAATGTAGAAAAAACCCAACTTTACTGCTTCATTGCAAAAGTCAAGCAGGTGTTTCAAATCATAGCTTACGGTTTTCTCTGAAATCATGGGGGGATGAACAACCCCCTTCTCAACAATATATTTACTTGAGCTCCCCTTTTAAAGTTAGAGAGAAGTTATACTATATATATTCCATGTATCATATTTGTAAACTGTTGGATAAGTTTGTCAATGGAATGTTAGCTACCATATGGAGAATGGGGCACATCAGGCAAGAGTGGATGCAAGGAATGAATGACTTGTTGAAAAAGCAGTATTTATTGAAAAGTCCTTACATGTCAGTCAATAGTCCAAGTGCCTTATATATACAATTTCATTTTTTTCTTTTAACACCTCTTTAAGCAAGTACCATTACCAATGATACCTCCATGTAACAGATGAGGTAACTGAGGCAGAAGGGATCCAAATAACTTCCCCAAGGCCATACTTATAAGACAAAGATTCAGGGTCCTAACTTGCACATCTGACTCCAGCGCATGGCAGCCCACATGCTGTATGGAAGTCATGCATGGGAGAGATGGTGGTCACTTGGACCTGGGGGTGGCAATGGAGATGGAGAGAAACTGATAAACTGGAGATAAATATATATGTTTATGTTCATCACCAGAGGGGAAAGTTGGAAACAATATTAATGTTCAACATTAGGAGTTTGACAGTAAATTTTAGCATATTTATATAAAGCAACACCATGTAGCTGTTAAAAATCACTTTTTCTAATTGTTTAATAACAAGCATGAAAGGCACTATTTATTCTTGACTGAGAGCATTACGGTAAATAAAACATAAGCATACAAAATGTACATTTTTGAGCAAGGGTGGGAAGTGGGTGTGGCTGGGGTGGGGGAGAGTTGTGGGGGCAAAATGGACACAACTGTACTTAAACATTTTAAAAATGTCACATTTTTATTTTTAAAAATACACATTTTTATAATCCCATTTTTGATAAGTGTGTTCATGCATTGCATGTGTGCAAGTGTGTACAATACTAAAAAGTCACACAAAATGGACTGAGAGTTGAGACTCTGCATGATTTATATTTTGTTTTGTACCCTTTATTTCTGCAAAAGCATGCATTGTTTCTGTAATGACAGCAAAACTCTTTGGGAGGAAGAAAAAGATAACCAAACCACAGTTCAACCATGAGCACTAGAAAGTCCAGTGAGATTCAACACACAGGCTGACGGGAATGGTGGCAAGGATATAGAATGAATGCTGGAGCAGCCCTGCAGCTACAAGCTTCCAAGTAAGTCCACCAGGCTTGGAGAGCACTGGCCCAGGCACTTGGGGAAGCTGGGCTTGTGGAGAGATGATCCTCAGCATCTGCACCCAGAGAACAACAGAAAACCACCCATCAACAGGATCAGAGAGGACAAAAATAATGAACCTAGAGCCCCACGTAGAATCCAGCAGTTGTGCACTGAAAATGGGGACTGGGAAGACAAGGAGAGGAGGTGGGAAAGGCAAAGAAGAAAGGAGGCTGGGGTAGAGCATATGGAGTTTTTTCTGTAATTTATTCATCCCCTGGGTGGGGAGCCCCTATGTAATAAGGTGCGACATGTGCTAGCTGCTGTCAAGATTAGCAAGATGAGTGGAGGCTAAATATGGAGCCCCCCTGGAGTTCAAAGTCATCAAAGACCTATAGTTGGGAGAAACTCCCAGAGAAGGGGAACTTGAAGGGTGGGTGAAATCCATATTGAAGAAGTTGGCAGAACAGAAAACATTCTTGTAGTGGGATAAAGAGGATTTTAAATATCAAAGTTCAAGGTGAGATCATGTATTGGATTAAAAAAGCAACTACTGAGATAGCTAGCAGTCTTTCAGTCCCAGAACCTCTGGGCTTTAGCCTTCAAGGCATAGACATTCTAGTCCAGAGTGACTACCTAAAAAAGATCACTGTAACTGGACACCCTCTCCTCCTTCCTTCCATATTCTCTGCTCCCTGGCTCTACAGTGACTTTTTGGAACTGGCATCCCCATTCAGATTTTCCTCTTTTGTAGTAGAATTAGAACTCCAGTAAGACACACATGCCACAGAGAGACCACATTCCACAACTCAAGCTACACTGAGAGCCACCCCCGGCCAGCTCATTCTGTACAGGGAGCCGGACAGATCAAGTAAAACTTGTTCATAATTCCAAAGGTGTTCTGCTGTGAATACGTTCCTTTCACCTAGTGCAGGCTCGAGCAAAGTTTACTTTTCCTGGACAAGTCCATTTGCATGCTATTAGCCTTTCTCGTTTCTGCAGAGCATTTTATTGCCAAGCACGTTTCAATGATTTATTAGCCAGTCCTCCACTAAGGGCTGAAAACTTGTTATTTCCTCCATGTTTATGGATGATAAAAATGGAGCTACAGAGTAGTTAAATGACTTCTATAAGGTCATCCCACAAGTTTGAAGGACAGAGCTCAGGTTAGAACTTGTACTCTCTGACTCACCCCACCCGGAGAGGTCCACTGGGCCACACTGCCTCTCTGCAGGACAACATAACATGCCGTCAGGGGCAGATGTTGCCTGTCACCCTGACCATCCATCATGCCCATAAGAAGGTGCAATTAGAAAGAGAGATTTTAAAAAATAGCTCTTATCCAGGTGGCTAAAATCGCTTCACTGAAACAAAGGCTTAAAAATTGATGTCTGAATTGTGGTCACATTTTAATCCTCACCGAAGCTTCTTTCTACTGGCCACCCAGCATGACTCTGCATCACCTTCTGCTGACAGTATGACAGGTACTCAAAGAATGAAAAATAAGATCTTTTTAGTATTTGTCTAAGCAATTAGGAAAGAAAACTTGGGGAGGAGGCAAAGTCATCTGCCGAATTATAAAAGCAAGGAGTAGGATTTGGGGATTGTCCACTGTCCCCAATTTATCAAAACCACTTTTCAGCCCTGCCTCCTCCTACCTGTCCTTCTTCTTAGTGAAAGAGCCATTTATCACAGGTGATTGGGGAATGACTTTAAACATCACGAAGAAAAATAGGCCACAGAATCGATCTGGAAGAGAACAGCTACTCCGACTTCTTTATCATACCAGTGAGGAAACTGATAGAAAAGTTATGTAAATTCCTGAGAATTACATGGCTAGTTACAGACAGCATCAGATCTATGAATCCATCATAGAGATCTATAGATCTATTGACCTCTCAACTTGGGGTCTAACCTACCACATGCCCAGGACATGATGGATTAACAATATTCAGTCATTTATTCAATGAACTCCCACTAAAGGCCTACTATGTACCAGGAGTTTGGCAAATCACAGCCTTTGTCTCCAAACCACCCACAGTCTAAAGGAAAAACAGCAGTGTGGTATCCTGTTAACAACTGTCATACAATTCCAAAATGCTTTCATAGGAAATATGGTGAGGTAATAGCATCAGCTTTGACTGGTTTAAGAGATATCTTCTATTTCTAATTACTTCAAACTTAAGGAAAGTGTCTTTTTTAAGATATACAATGGCAAAGGGACTTCGCTTAGTTTATAAGGAGCCTAGAATTCACTATACCCACTCAACTTGCTACTAGCGCTCCACACTTAAATGCTAAGACAATTCTGAGACTAATTATGAATAGGGCAGAGAATAAAATTTAGACACATAATAAATATAATAAAATATAATAATATAATATAATAGAAAGAGAGTATAATAGTAATATAATACAATACAAATCAACATCCTAACGACACTTGGAAGATATACAGTAGAATTAAGCTTCTCCGTATCGCGCTGCTGCTTAACCACATACTTGGCTGCGTTCCTTGATTCTTCTTGTACTTGTCTCCATTCTGAACAAGATTTTTGGAAACTCCATGGAAAGACTTTTTGTTTCACTTTGTGAATTTTGAGTAGCTGTTCTAACTCTGCCTCACAGCTCACTAACTGTTGGTCTCTTGTTTTAGGTGATGCTGGCCAGATACATTGCTGAATTTAACTTTTGCTCAGTTTGTGTGTTATTGGTTTTGTTTTGTCTGCTAAATATTTAAAGAATTTGTAAAAAGTAATAAATGGATAAATGAGTCACTTATTTATGCAGATATAAGGAAAAATAAAATATAAAGTTATATTATTTATGAAAATAAAAATAGTGTAGGCCCCTTTTTATACCTATTCAAGGATGGAGAAAGAGATATATGACATTCATAAAATATCACCAATCAGCCAGAGAGCCTTAATTTGGACAGAACTTTAGATGTCATCTAGTCCAATCCCCTACCAAATACAGAAATATTTTTTATAATCGCTCTGAAAATAAAATGTCAATAAATAGAATAGCAACTAAGTCATTACCCCAGAGTCAGTAGATGCCATTTTCAGAACACTATAATTGTTTTCAAAGTTATTCCTTTAAAACAAGAATCTACTTCCATCTAACTTCTAGCTAAGTTCTTTCTGCCAAAATAACCAAGAATGCTAAGTTCTCAGGCATTGGAAGACTTTGCTATGGTCCTCTCCTCTCCTAGGTGGTTATGATTGTGATCACTCCGCTAACTCTCCTCAATGTGTCAGCAGCTCCCTATATTCATCCAGTTGTACGTGAGACCTCATGCATGAGTGAGGGGGTAAAGTTCCTAGTCAAAATCAGCAAACACCATGTCTATGACATTGCCCAGAACGACCCACCCAGTAGCTTTATTAGCAGACACAAATACTGATGACTTGATACTTCTTATTTTTAATGATTTAATGATGGCTTCCATTGATCACTCTTGCTTTTGCAAAAGGTCAAAACTCACCTGTTTAATAATTCAGTAGTATTATTTTGCTGATAATAGAATACAATTTTATTACTGTATAGTTTCAAGAATATGTTTTCTTAATTTAAAATTAAGAAAAATAATTTTCTCATTGCCCATTTCCTAGCAATCTTTCATGATTTGATTTTTAAGATTATTCATAATTGTACTGGGATCACCTTTTCAAGCTTTCTCAGCTGCTGGGAATATAACTTGCCTAAACATGGATGGTAATTCATCTGAGGTTTTATTTTTTAATCTTTTTGTGTCCTTTGTAGGTCATAGCACTTCTTTTTCTCATGATCCCTTTGGCTCCCTGCCTCTCAGGTCTTACATACAGTGAGGAGAGAGCCCAACTCTGAGGACCCAGGTCTCATTCAGGACAGCTCCCTGCGGCAGTTCCAGTGGGGAAAGGGTGACTTAGACCAAGACTCTGGCTTCAAAGGAAGAGCCATGGGTACTACCACTGCAGGCACCAAATGCCTGTGTGACCTTCGACTAATTTTTCAAGAAAATTTGAAATTGCTTCTTAAAGTGCATACCCTTTGACCCAGAAGTTTAATTTAAAGGTGTTTACTCTAAGGAATGAATTGTACAAGTATTAAAAGATAACGCTACAAAAATAAAAACTATAGCTTGCTGAAAAATATCAGGCACTTGCAAATAGCTTAAAATTTTAACAAGTTGATTAAATAAACTATGATACTTCCATATTATGGAATGCAATGTAGAATATTTGAATATTGATGTAGAAATATATTCATTGATCTGGATGGTCTCCATGTACATTGTTAAGATGCCAAAAAACAGTTTACCAAAAAGAACTTTTTGTTCTTGTTTTATTTTGCTTTATGTGTGTGGGTAAAGTGTACCTATGAATAGAAATAGAAATAAAGAAGACTATGCAACAAACTTTAAAAATGATTATCATTAGAAGTATAATAATGGTTAAATAGTTTTCTTTTTGCTTATTTGTATTTCTGGTTTTTTCGGTAATAAATATGTTTTGTACAATAAAATTTATTTTAATATCCCTGGCTGGTGTAGCTCAGTGGATTGAGAGCAGGCTGCAAACCAAGGGTCGTCAGTTCGATTTCTAGTCAGGGCACATGCCTAGGTTGCAGGCCGGGTCCCCAGTGGGGGCCACGTGAGACACAACCACACATTGATGTTTCTCTCCCTCTTTTTCTCTCTCTCTTCCCCTCTTTCTAAAAATAAAAAAAAAAATCTTTAAAAAAAAAAAGAATAAATAGATGTAACTAAAATGAAAAGTTAAAAAAAATTATTTTAATAAAAAGTGAGATAAAAACCCTAAAATGTCAAAATGAGTAATTTAATGCAGGCAAAAAAGAAACCTGATTATTGTCTTAGAGGCATATGGACATGTGGCATGTACCTACAGGAAGAGAAATAATTTTTTGACTTAGGGTACCAAATAAACCAATAAAAGCATCATTCTCCTTTCTGTTCCTTTCCTTCCCACTCACTCCCTTACGCAGGCAGTGGCTGCTGGACAGGTTGTGTAAGCAAACGAGAAAAATGAATCGTGAAAAGTGAATGAGAAAAAACACGGTCCTCAAGGCTGCATCATGGTGTCATTTTATTATGAAAGCTGACCCTGTGTGACCCCTGAGCAGTCAGCATGAGCCACACTAAGAAAGTGTCCACTGTTCTAACACTAGGAGCATTTCATCAGATAATCCGTTTCACTGACATAGAGAAACCGCTGCGGTGGCTCAGTCTTCCTGACGTTTGCAGAGGCAACACCAGCTCACGTGTCAGGTGACAGTCCATGCGGAAGAGCTGCACTGCCCAAGTCTCCATGGGAGCTCTGACTTCTTTCATCTGTCACTCCTGAGAACAGCCTTCGGCTTGCCTGTGATGATTACACCACCCTGTGTGTGTGCATGCACACGGGTACGTGTGTGTATGTGTGTGTGTTGGGGGAGGAGCAGTGCAAATAGAGAGAATGAAGGCCGTGGGGTAGACTCTTTCCTCTTCAGGAGGCAGGAACTCTCACAAAGACATCGTCAGTAGTATCAGATCAAAGCTGTTCAATACTAAACTCTTCCTGACCCAGATGAGGGACCACTGATATTGCCAATGATGATATAGTGATCTCTTATCACACTATTTTAAAAACACTGTATATTTTTTCCAAAAAGTTAATTCAAAAGCAGCTTTTCCATGTCCTAAAGACATTGATTTTGTTTTTCTGGATTATACTTTCCCCCCCTTCCCATTTATCTATCTTGAAAAAATTATCTACTAGCTTCAGGATATAGTACAAAAAAACAGGAATTTGGGCAATAAAAAGACAAAGGGTGGCATACTAGCCATTGAACTCTGAAGAACTTTCATAATTTCTGTGTGCCCTCAGTTTTCTCATCAATAAATGAAATTGAACAAGAATCACCACCCAGAGTCAGAGGAAAGATTGAAGGAAGCTGTATGTAAACCACCTAGTTCAATGTCAAGAGCATGAAAAGGTCCCAGCAAACTATTCCTTCCCCGTGACCTGGACACCATTTCCACAACTTCAAAGAAAGCAGGAGGTGTCCCCAAACACCCCTGTTGATAGATACTGAAATCTGCATGGAAATTGCAGTGTCATCTCCAAGAAACATATAATAACTTGCAGCACAGGACAAACTAAAGCTCTAATTAAAAGTGTCAGGTGTGTGTTAATTCCTTTTGGACATTAAAACAGCTAGTGACAGGATTTGTAAAAGAGAGTGATTTAAGGAATTCACTGGCCATGGCACAGCATGTGAAAGCACTGTTGTTCTAGAAAAGTCCATCAGGAAATGGCATGGTCATGGTGAGCAGGGGCTTTGTTATTTCCTTCAGCCTTATCACTCCCCTTATAAAGTAAACAAAACCAAAATGATTCAGGTGTTGCTTTTGTAGTTTTATGCTCAGACTTATGTTGCTGCCTGACCTAAAAGACAATTTTATCTAACTAAGTTATAGATCATTAAACTGAAAAAAAAGTTTGCCTGTTACTGCTGTTTTACCATCTTGCCCCATCTTGTCTCATTAGCAGGAACTGATTGAGCATGAAGGTGTTCTCTGGCTGTCAGTAGATAAAGTAGGTGCTCTTGGCTTTCATCTGTTCTGAATTCTCCTTGTCTCATTATCTTCCCAAGGTCAGATTCTCTGACACAGCGGCTGCTTGCTTAGCACTCCATCCTGGCAATTACTTGCCAGGCAACCTTAGCCAGAGTAAGATTTCTAGTCTGTGGTATCAGGGCAGACATGAACCCAGAATCTCTGCACCTGGTCCCAGCCCACCCTTCTTCCCCCACCGCCCCTCCTCCAGCACCAGGGTATCAAACACCCAGGTGGCTGGTTAAGGTTGTGTCCTATCACCTCTAAGGTGTCACCCCACTGTGATAGTCCAATTAAGCTGCAGTCCCATACTGATCAAAGAGGGAGGCCCATCTTATTTTATACTGGGACAAGTTGTGACCTCACAGACCTCACACATTGACCCCCATCCTAAACCTCCTTGTTCTGATTCAGTGACAGGCACAGAACCACAAAGCTTTATAATCCTGGTTCTTAAATCCATTGTCTTTTGTCCATAACTAGTTCCTGCTGCACTACCTGCTCCTTTAAGAGGCTGTTATGAGCAACTGTGCAAGAAGAGGATGTTCCAAGCTCAACCCTCAGGAGCAGAGTTCCAACCAAGGTAGATTGCAAAGGTGAATCTGGTCACAATAGCTTTGTCTGAATTAAGTGTCTTCTTGCCTAAAACTGGCAAAGTCCTTTCAGGTATCGTTTTATTTTTTAAAGAATCCATGTAGGTAAAAGAAGGAAACATCTCTAACCTGATTAATATGGAGGTGGATCTGATTAATGGTCACATTTTCTTTTGAAAATTGGAGAAGAGTCTTGGCCATTTAGATAGTATAAAGAAATACACACCTGCTGGGTAGCATTTTGCTCAAAGAATCAGGGTTTTAACTCAGATTACATGCAAATCCACTGGAAGTATCCACATCCTTTTCCAGATTGAAAAGGCCATGCACAAATGCACATCCACTTTTGTGGAATAGGAGTGCCCATCATCCAGGAGGCTTCCAGATAGCCAGGCAGCAGGGCCGCCAGGTGCGACTCTTTGTAGGTTGAGCAGTCGGCTCACAGGGGAAAATCCAGCCATCTGCCCTCTTTCTAAAACAGATCCTTATTTCCCAGACTTAACATGTGCAAACAGAATGATCCTTGGCCCAAAAATGAATATATAACCATTACACTCACTGCATTCTCCAAACTCACCAATTTCAGGCCACTCTGCTCAAAATGTAGCTGTCTCCTACAGTGGCATCTATTTGTACTCATCACAAAAATATCCAAAACAAGGGAATTTGAAATGCTTTCCTGCTTCTTGCCCAGAAATTATATTTGTCCAAAAACTTCCACCCTGAAAAATAACTCTCAAGGACTTTCATGCAGTAAATACACATGGTAAGCACGGGGAGTAATCCCAATATCTTGGATATCTACATATAGGTGATGTTGGTCTCAGCCTTGTGGATTTCTAAAATTCTGCAAGGCTATAAAGACTCAGCTTTATTCCCTGGCCAGTGTCTTTGGGTCTTCAACATTGAAGCCTGTAAAAACACACGTCTGTTTGAGCCACTACCCAACAAATGCAGCAGCAGAACTTTAGGAGTGAACTCTGTAACAGCTACTCTCTTCGCTCAAATCAAAATTTTGTTTCTTGAATTTATGCATTCTTTTCCACATGGCTCCAATGGCCTTTGGCTTCTTAGGAAATCATACAGGAAAATATGGAAAGTATAAGACAAGCTTCCATTCCTCTGTATCTGGGAGGGAGAGGCTTCGGCTAATCAGTAGAAACATTCTTCGCATCACCAGAGTACTAAGAAGGGAATACATCCCTCTGAACAAAATAAAGGCTAAATGGGTTAGCTCTAAAAGGGTAAAAGGGTGAAGAATCTGGAATCCCCTCTTTTCTGGCATTCTCTCAGAAGATGACTAGATTCCCAAGACTCTAGTTTTGTCCAGCAAGATACATGGCAATAATTACAGATAATATTTAATGAATATTAATTCTATCCCAGGCACTGTGCTAAATTCTTAAAAATAGTCCTCCAAATGATCCAATGGGATAGACACTCATTATTTTCATTTTTCAGATTAAATAACTGAGGTTTTGTAACTTGCAACACATCACAGAGATAAGAGGTGTGAAAGCCCACTTTTAAGGTGGTGCCTGGAATAAAGAACAGGTTTAGAGAGTCCAAAGCCTGGCAAGATGCCTACAGAATTCTGTCAATCCTGCAGCACTGGAAGTTACTACGGCAAGTGTAGAAATCTTTTCAAAGTTCCCCATTTTGATGTTGTTTACATTTCTTCACACTGTGCCTCAATTTACTTTTTTCTTTGAAAATTTTCTCTGTCTTAAATCAGGTAAGAGAAACTAAGGTAGAAATGTATAACACTTCAGTACTAACGGCTTAAAATAAATAGGTTCACTCAATGTGACCACACTAACAACCTTATGAGAAGAAAAAACTGGGTAGGTTGGATGTTATTATGAATTGTTTTATAGGCCTCATCTCCTTACATAGAAATTCTTTTTCTAAAAAATCTTGTCTGTGTTTTGTTTCAAGAAAAGATCAAAGGTTGGGGAGGGGTTGTTTGTTTGTTTGTTTTAACCAAACTGGGAAAGAAAACACAGCGGAGACATACCTGCCATAGATTTCCTCCTGCTGTGGCTTCCACACTTTCTGTTTGCCCTTTCAGGGATGAAGCTCCATCTCATGATCTTGGAAATTAAGCCCAAAGAGAATCTATTACCATAAAACATCACCCCGTAGTCTTATCATATCACTTGACAGTATCGCTTTAGTTAACGTTGAGTTAGTGTTTCTATTAGAAACCCAATTTACTGAAGGGGGCAGGGAGAAGGCATGAAGGAGAGATGGGCTCATATGTCAACCATGTAAAATGACATGAGGCTGAAAGGAGGCTACCAACGAGGGTAGGACTTTTTAACCGCGACATCTAAGGGAGAAGGAATTCGTTTATGTCCCATGCTTACTCTTCCCAAAGTAGAGTAGCACACACACTACCCAAACAATTAGTACAGTACTGAGTTTGCCTGACCTGCTGGTGGGAGGTGGGAGGTATGTTAGCGACCAAAGGAAATAACATAGAGCAGGAGGTAAGAGGAAAAGCTGTGAACTAGGAAAACAGAACACCTCACCTCTAATCCTGATTCTGCCATGAATTAGCCACATCATAACCAGGCACTCTACAATTTAATAAGGAGACATTGGTTTCCCCAGCCTTTAAAATAGCTCCAAGTCCTGAGCAGTGGCTCATTTGGTTGGAGTATTGTCCCATACACCAACAGGTAGCAGATTTGACTCCCAGTCAGGGAACGAATCTAGGGTGTGGGTTCAATTCCCAGTTGGGGCACTTATAGGTTGCAACAGATTGACTCCTCTCTCTCTCTCTCTCTCTCTCTCTCAAATCAATAAACATATACTCAGGTGAAGATTAAAATAAATAAATAAAATAAGATAAAACAAAATAAAATAGAACCAATAATACCTCAGATGATGCTTGAGCAGGTCCCTGTAAGGAGCCCATGAGGTCGGCGTGGGAGTGTACTGAGGCTCAGGAACCAAAGTACAAATGAGGGGAGCCACCACAGCCCTCTCTAAGTGGTCACAGTCCCGAGTCATTTAGACCTGTCCTGGCATGCCACAGGGGGACTTGTTAAACACCCATGTAGCTGTGCTCAGGCCTCACCATCCTGAGCCCACTCTGAGCTTCTCCTGGCTCCACTCTCAGCTTAGCAGCTGAAAAATATCCCAGGCAGTGTCAGGAGAGAAATCCACAGAAAGATCAACCTTCAGAGGTGAGATCTCCAGACTACAGGGAACCAGGTTTTGTTTAAAATGTTAAAATCACATATATGTAAATTCATACATATGTGATAAGTATACCATATATAATCAAATGTGAAAAATTGTTCCATATTTATTTTCCACATATATGATTTTCACATATGATATATTTACCTCATGTATATGGTTTTTACACATTTCATATGTGAACATTTTTGTGTGATTTAATATATTTTACATGATTTTATGTAATTTATATGCAAAATTACATAAATTTTATCATACACACACACACACACATACTGGTCCCACCAGTTAATCAACAAGTTTGGGTTTGGGTTTTTTTTTCCTTTTTTTTTTAATTGAAAAGTTTGGGTTTTGTAAGAAAAATGTTTTCATAAAAAATTTCTAGCTACCCATTTATGACTTGATCACTTAGCAACCCTCTAGTACCTGAAGTGTGATAGACAGGAAGAAATGTAGAGAAGTCTGATAGAGAACAAAACTCAAGAAAACTGAAGTGCCATGTCACTGGAATCAGGAAGTGTGATTAGTGCCCAGAAAAAAATTCAGTAGCTACTGTTTGTTTACGGGACAATTCTGCCTTCCATTGTGGTTCTGTGTGATTTGCAGCTATTTTCTCCACATGGTCCTATTAATGTAAGGACATTATAAAGATTGATTTATGAAATACACAATAATAGATTAGCATCAGCTTGGAATTCCACTCTGAGAGAGGTGGTATCTGTGAATATCAGAGGAGAAGCAGGGATGTAGCAGAGGCAAGGAAAAGCTTGAGGGCAGAAGGAATTGGGACTAAGAATGTGCAGAGGAATGTCTGAGAAGTTAAGGTACTTATAAATGCCTATGTAGGGAAATAGCATTGATTAAGAAAAAAGGACTCGATCTTACAAGAAAAAAACATTCTTAACTGATGAGAGGAAAAATGATAAAAAAGAAATGTGGGTGTCCCTTGTTTGGTGTATTCATGGTATTCTCTAAAGTGAAGTTTATGTTGATCATTCTGTTGGAGCAGAAGGCAGTGTTCAAGTGACCCAAGTCCTCAGTAAAGGGACAGCATTAGTCCAGGTAACCAAGAGTCGGGGCTCTGGGGAGAGAGTCATCCATCTCTGCATCCTGGCCCTGCTGCAGTCAACCCCATGACCTTGGGCAGGTAAGTTAACCTTCTAAGCTTCATGTTTCTTGAATATGAAATAGGGCAAAGATATTACCGCAACCCTAATGCACATGTAAGGATTAAACACAATAATACACACGAAGAGCTTAGCCAAGTGCCTGGCACCTTGTGTGGTCTCATGTGGCCTGCTGTCATCTTGAAAGGACAAAAAAGGAGGCAGATCCTATAGGTCGTGCTCCTTAGGAAGTTCTCCAGCTAGGTTCCCTAGTATGCCTGGAATTCCACGTGAGCCTGAGCTTGTGGGGGGTGCGTTCTGAACCCAGGTGAAAGTGTCTTGTGAATTCAGTATCAAAAGGGCTGAGCAAGAAGATTAGGGTTTACAATTAAGAATCAGAAAGATAAATCAGAGAGAAAATTAAAGGACTTGGGAATAGACAATTGAGACCTAATTTTCCTGTTTGTTATAGTCTATGCTATGCTTACTCACATCAATGCATTTGAAAGGTGAGATGCATTCATGAAAAAGAGCTCAGGGCTTCCTCTGAAACTTACTGGCTGGGGATAGTGAGTCATTTAAACTCTTTAGCTCTCAGTTTCTCATCCATAAAATGGGAATAGTAATCCTAAAAATAATAAGAAAACAAAAGAAGAAGATCAATTGAGAAACCATATGTGAAGGTAGGACTTGGCCCGCTTTTAGCTCTATAAAAATTTCACTTCTTGAATTGTAATTTTCTGGCACCCACACTGTTTAATTATGAGGTCAGGTGTCCCACCTTATAATAAACAATAATCCCTCCCCAAAAGCTCACTCTGCAATTTTTCCAAGGCTGACTGCGGTCTGTTTGAAGTTGACACTGCCCTGTCCAGAGCTGCCACTTCCCAGGGGCTGGGGGAGGCAGGAGAAAAGGTTGCTCCCTTCTTGCTGTCCTAAGTGGGGCTGTTGCTTGGCAGCTGTGCTGGTTCCTGGTCCTCCTGGTCAGTGCAAGTGCAGCTCCCATTCAGAAACCATAGCTTCTTCTTCCCCAAAGGGAAGGTGACTTTCCCCAGCCAGCGCGAGACATCTCCAGAAATCTCAGTGCTTACATGTTTGATGTCAATTTGAAACACTCCCAGTGTTGGACCCTAAGCCAGAGTCTCCAAAGCCTGGCCTGGAAGATTTGTGAATGACTCATCTCAGGCCACATTTTTAGCTTTCCTTGATGACCATTCACTTAAGACTGGCAGCATATGCCTAACGATATGGGCCCTGGACTCAAATCCCAGCTCTGCCCCTTACTGAAAGCCAGTATTTTTCTAAGTATACAAAGAATTTCCAGCAAAATCACTGTCACAATATTGAGGATTATAGTAAATTCACAACACATATACGTATCCGATGTAGGTATAGCATACGTGTGTGTATCTATATCAAGACAGAGAGAGAAGGCAATAGACAGAGACGGATAGAGAGACAGAGCAGAGATACATTTCCAATTCCTGAGGCGCACAGCACTTGCCCTTGATTCCGCACTGCTTCTCTCTCCAGCAATCATCAATAGCGTCGTAATGTCCAGCTTTACTGTGTGTGAGAGTTTTAAGTTACAAATGAGAAAAATCCTATCAAGTTTTGAAGAAGGCATCCATAGCCCTTCAGTGCATTGTTCTAGTCCTAAGAGATGAGGGTGGAGAAGCTCCCTTTTTGGACGCTATGGACAGAACAGGAGAAATGGGAAGCTGGCAGAAAAGAGAGGGAGAGAAATGTGGCCAATTAGGTGCGCCAGCTGCAGCAGAGAACGAAAAGTTATAGGGGGAACATCTAATTCTAACCTGTGCAAGGAAACTATATCAAAGTTAAAAGAAAGGAAACAAAGTACCATCAAGACCAATTTTATTATCTTGCTGATTATTAGTCAAGTACCAATAACAGGAAGGCATCCAAGGGGGTGTGTGTGTGCATGCACGCACGCATGCACCAGAGAGAGAGAAAAATAAAGGAAAGAAAGAGACTAGAACAGGACAGAAGCAACTAGCTGTGGTAGATAAAATATACATATATAAGTTTCCGCAAGAACATTAAGTCACTTCAACAACTTTAAAAATATCATAACAGAGTAAAAACAATTTATAGCTTTGTTTATACCAACACAATCAAACATGCACACACACATATTCGCAATGTTTTAAAGTTTTCACAATGGCATTAAGGAATATTAAATGATAAATACATGTAATTCAAAGATTCTGTTTTAAGGCTGAGATAATTCAGGTTCATCTTCCCTGGAAGATGCATAATAATCAAGTGGGGGTCTGTGGCAGAACTCTCTATTTGTCCTCCAATATCTGTCTTCCCCTTCTCCCCGGTAAAATAATTTTCAGGTAGGCAAATGGCTGCCCACAATCAAGACAACACTTCCAAGCACTTCTTGGAATCAGGACTACGTTCTGGCCAATGCTATGGAGAAAAACTGTACGTGTGATTTCTGAACTGTGCCCTTGACGGCCAAGCACATATCCTCCCCTTGCCTCTGTCACTTCCTGATGGCCCCAAGGTAGCCCAGGTGGTGTAGGCCTGTGTGAAAAGAACAATCTCCTAGGAAGTGCAGGACAACAAGATTCAGCTTATGAGCTTGAACTAATATATGTGAAAAAGTCTATCTTTATAAGCTAGCGCTATTTTCAGTCTCTGGCACAGAAGCCAAACATATTTGAAGACCTCATCTCTCTTCTTTTCAAGGGGGTTAACACTATGCCACCATGTTTACATTGACTAAGATGCCAGGGGTAACACTATGGCAGGGTATAAACTGTTCCACAACTTTACCCCACATACGAAGGCGCCACATCAGAATAGCTGCTCTAGCACACACTGCTGGTGGCCCTTGGTCCACAGTTTACCTGCAGCTACCACAGAGAATTTCCAGCATGCTGCCTGCTTCGCACCCCTGGACCCACAACTCTGGTCTTCTCTACCTGAGCACTTTCCCTGGCATCAAGGATGATTGCTCTATCTCCCTTGGTGCCTCCCTGAAAAGCAGAGAAATTGACATCTTGGGGTAGCTCTCTATCAAAGGGGAGTCAGAATAGGAGGGTTAAGGTCCAATCTCCCTATCTTTCATGGGAGAATTCTAAGGAGGATTTTCTCATGGCTTTTTATGTCAAAGAAAATCTTGCTTACAATGTTAAGGTTATAGTAAAATGTTCTGTTATACAAAATAAACATCTCCAACACATCTCTAAGATAATGATCTGATCTGGGGGGACTGGATGAAAGAAGGTGAAGGGATTAGCCAAAGCACATAAGAGGTGTGTCCAGAAAAAGTCCAGCCATTCTTAATATAACAAGAATGGTTTGCGTAACATCTTATGTACATTTCTGTATCTCGTATCGTCTTCAATAAATGTCTCCATTTTTTCATATCACAAGGCTGGGTACTTTATGGACAGACCTCGCATATACATAACCCATTGACACAGGCGACAGTGTGATGATGGCCAGAGGAAAGGGGGCAGGGCTGGTTGGAAGCGGCCAAAGGGGGAGAGGGATGGGGCCATCTGTAATAGTGTCAATAATAAAAATAAAGAGAAAAAATAATGATCTATTTAATGCAAAGATTTGGAGGCCAAATAAAACTTTGATGAGACAACAAACAAACTGAAACATATCATGGTTCCTAAAGGCCTTCATACCCCATTATTTCCCAAAACATTGTAACTCACCACATGACGTTCTTTCCCTTTCCCTTCCCGTCTTGTTTACATCAGACTGGGAAAGAGTCAATGAGCCTCTTTCCTTGTTTGTGTAAATTACTGTTGAAATATCTTTTACAAGAACCCAATTCCTGGCTTTGATTTTCTTGCACTCAGAGAAACCTTGTATGTATACTTGAAGGTTTATGCACTGCGATAATAACATAGTTTACTGGTGCATAATAGTGTTTCCATTCATTTGACTGTTAATAAAAATATAATTCTTTTTAATAAGGCAATTTAGCAAGTATAAAATGGGAGAAGAATAGTTTCAAAGCTTTCCATTTCTGAAATGTTTTATTCATATTGCTTTATACTTTATATATACCTAATTTATTTATCTGACTCACTCTGGATTTTAAAAACTATAAACTATTGAAAGCATACCTGTCAACATAACAGAGGCAGCATTATATTTCACTGTCACCTTCCCAATTAGACAATAGACATGCAGAAACTAAACTTACCATGACACTGCTCTGTGTATAGTAAACTTTGTATAATGAATCTCTTTATTTTAAAATGTAGGCCTTGAAAAAAAATGTACATGCACAACTGTACTTAACAGCAACAAAAAAAAAGTAAAAAAGAAATGTACAAGCAGAAAATTTGACCCAGCTAAATTGAGGAGGTCTTGATACTTTGAAACACAGAGTTTTTACCATGAAAAAGAAAAAACAATTACTAACTAGCACATTTAATGTTCTCCTTTTAAAGAAAAGCAGTCCAACAACTAGGATGATTCATATGTGGTAAAGTGATCCCTTTAAAAAGATACATTTGCCCTAGCCAGGTGGCTCAGTTGGTTGGAGCATTGTCCCATACACCAAAAGGCTGTGGGTTCAATCCCAGGTTACGGTGTTTGATCCCTGTCAGGGTGCATACCGGAGGCAACTGACCGACTTTTCTCTCTCAAATCAATGTTTCTCTCTCTCTCTCTCTCTCACTTCATCTCTCTCTCAAATCAATAAACACATCCTTGGGTGAAGATTAAAATTTTTTAAAAATAGAAGAGATGCATTTGATCATCACAATGTTGCAAGGGGGGACCCAATAATATAGGCCAGTCCCATGAGATGCTGTTATTGCTTTACTTATTAAGCCATTTGGTTATCTTTGGTTTCATATTGTTTCCTGTTTTCTAGAATTTAAGGTTAGATCAGCATTTCTCTTACTAACCTTACACAGTGCAGGGTCCTTAGGAATGTGACCCTGCCTACTGTCTCCCCAAGTCTGTCAGAAGTCCGTTCTTCAGGGTCTGGCTTCCAGCACCCAATCCAACAAAACAGGGGAATGAGTAAAACATCTCCCCTACGGCGTTAGGGAAGAAGCAAACCAAATTGTCTGAGGAGACCCAAACCCAGAAGAAACACAATTCTGGTTACCACACAGACAAGTTTTAGATTATCTTGAGTAGCAGTTTAGTTGTTTAGAGTGACATCAACTCAAGCATCTTTACAGAGGCAGTTCTAGTCTTTAATTGAAGAGTTTAATGACTCCCTTTTAAGAGACTCCCCCAGATTCAAGGAGCAGGCTGCCCCAAGTCTCACATCTTGCAGCACAGAACAAAAATCCTTTCCCTTTGAATTACTGACCTTGTCCTTAATCTTCTCCCATCCTAATTAACATATTAAAATATTAAGGACAAATTTCAACACCACTCAAACACAATTACCAAGCTCTATATCCTACCATCCCACAAATTCCCTAGTGATCAGCCTAGAACTACAGTTCAATTCCAAAATATATGCTGTTCAACCCACCTCATCGTGCTTCAAGGAAGCTGCATACATTTAATCTGGGCTTTTTTTTTTTCAGAAAATCTTTAAGACTACTGCTAAAATATGACCATCTGAAAGAAAATGTTAATAAAATCAGAAACATTATGACCATATATATTACCTCTAGAGCAACTTCTCTATTGCACCCTAGTACTTTAGAATTTAAACTTCCACAATTAAAATTAAATGGTGAATTACCCTAATAGATTATGGAAAATAATTTATTTTAATATCATGATCTTGATATGAACATTTGAGCATAAAAGAATCTATGTTCACAATCAAAAACTTGAATATTAAAGAAAATTGAAGCCCTGGTTGGCTATCTCAGTTGGTTAAAAACTTGTACCCATAAATCAAGGTTGTGGGTTCGATCCCCAGTCAGGGCACATACAAGAATCAACCAGTTAATGTGTTGATAAGTGGAACGAAAGTCAATGTCTCTGCCTCTGTCTCTCTCTCTCTCTCTCTTTCTCTTTCCCTTTCCCTTTCACTCCCTCTTTGTCTCTCCTCTTTTTTCTCCCTCTCTCAAATCAATAAATAAAAAAATTTACAGCTATTAACAACTGAACCTAAAACAGAAACAAAAACAAACTAAGCAAACAACTAGAACAGGAA
>VMDR010012564.1:0-26380 GCA_007922815.1 Macrotus californicus | reverse complement strand
GAAGCCAAAGAACTCATATATATGACCCATGGACATGAACTAAAGAGGGGGAGTGTGGGGGTAAGGGGTGTGCAGGGAGGGGGGTGGGGGGAGGAGATGGGACAACTGTAATAGTATAATCAATAAAATATATTTAAAAAAAAAATAATTAAAATAATAAAACAAGAAAAAAGTAATAAAATGCTCATAGTTTTTCTTTGTTTTCTCTGCTCTTTTGATAGAAAATTGGAAAAAAAAATAAGGTCACCAGTTTTATATTTAATTTACATTGTTCATGTACTAAAGATAGTTTTAGCATATTTCTTAGAGAGTTGTTTTTGTTTTTGTTTTTTACTTTGTGATTTTTGTGATTTAATGGGGAGGATGGCCATGTGCTCACCTCATCAAGTTCCTGATACTTCATCATCTCACACCAGGCACTTCAGGCTGATGATAATGTGGAAGAGAGAAAGAAGGGAGAGTCCTGGTGAAAAGAACCAGGAAAGAGACCCCAGTGCCGAACCAGATTTGCCATAAACCTTATCTTAGATTTAGTTTCCTGAAACAGATTATGAGATGAGCACTTCCAAGCAGAAGTTTTACTGGAGAGGACTCTTGAGATCTAGACATATAAGGGCGTATGCAAGGCAAAGTTGGGTAGATGGGGAAGCTAAACCACAACACAGTTGAATCCAAGGTCTTACCTTATCCCATACAGAGCTCCAAAGCTGGAAAGGTCCTTCAGAATTGTTCCAAACTGATGCAAGGGGTTCTGGCCTCTATTTTTCCACATCAGTCAGTTATTGGTTGTCGGCTATCCTCTGGGATCGGGGCATAAACATGGGTAAGGCAGTTCCCCGTGGATGAGGGGAATTCCCATGAAGGGACATGGCTGTGTGCTCTGAGAAGCTTGGCTCTGATCAGCACAGTATCCACTACAGTCCACTCCTTGCATCACTTTGTTCCATTTGCTCCATGTGTTCAGTTTGTCTTATCTGGGAACAGCTTTTCCAGGATTCTGGTTGGTCTGATGTTTTCAAGGAACTTACAATAGAAGGATTATTAGAATTATCTGCATCACCACTTCTGCAGCTGATCACATTCCCTCCTCTACCATACATTCTAGGTTCCCCGTACCCTCAACTAGTACCTCTACTGGTTTAGGTGGCTTACCTAATGTGGTGACCCAGACCCTTATCCCTGAATGCTGTGAAGCCCTCGTTAGCATGACCTACTCAGGTTATGGCTGCTGTTTACCTATTCATTTGGGCTTTTTTTCCCATTAAAACTACAGAGTAACTGAAGATGTCCCAGTGGATCAGCTGAGTACTCAACACATTCTTCCCTGGCCCTACCATGCAGCAACAGCCCTCCCTCTTCCTGACACTCTTGCTGACAACTGTATCAATGGCCCCTGCCATGATGTTGCCCCCTCTCTTGGAAGAAGAGCACAGTGACTGGATAACAATCAGACCTTAATGGGATTCTTTCTGTGTTCCAGGTGGAAAGGACCCTACGTGGGAACCAGGGCTTCCAAATCTATAGAGCCAAAACTTTTTCTGGTAGGGAGCATTGATTTCTAAGGGGAGGGTGTCAGAGGAAATTATGGTAAGCAATATCATTTGGCATTCACTTCCTGGTTCTCAGACTAATTTTTCTACCTATTGGGTATCTAACACCATATAGTGATGGTTGACCTAAGGTGTATACTGCATGCCCAGTAATGTACTCTCTCCTTGAAGGGTTTCAATTCCAAGCTGTGGCCTAAGCTGTATCTTTAAGAGGCCATTTCACTGCTCAGTTAGGCCAGAAGCTTCTGGGTCAGGGGTTTGTAATGGAACAAGTAGATCCCATGTTTGTAAGCCCTCTGCTGCATTTCCTTTGCTGTGAAATCCCTTGATACATGACATTATGCAGAATTCTTTGTTGGTGGGACAGAGTTCTGAATCCCTTAGCAGTTCAGCCAAGGTCTTGAGGCCAGAAGAGGCAAAGCCATGGCTGGATTATCCCAGTGAAGAGGAATCACTGACCCATCCAGCGTGGAAGGAATTCAGTGAAGTCAACTCACCACCAAGCAGCAGTTTGGTCTTCTCAGGGGAAGACGCGGCTGGCTGGCCGGCTTGACACTCAGCAGTGGCAGTAGCTAGATCAGCTTTGGTGAGTGGGAGCTCATGCTGTTGGGTCCCATGTGTGGCCTTAATCCAGCCACTATGACTGTTCTATTCATGTGCCCATGGTACCAGAGCTGGGGAGGCTGATGGCAGAGGCTGTCTGAGGGGAACTGGCCAAGTCATTATTTCTCCGTGGTTAATTGCTGCCACTTTAGTAGTTGATGCTTTCTGGTGACCATTGACAAGCAAAAAAAATTCTTCCTATCATGTGTCCACTCACATATGTCCACCACATACCTTTATCCCAAACATCCTGATCTGTAATCATCTCATATTTTTCAGACTAACTTCAGGCTGCTTACCAAGCATCAGGACCATTTGCCACTGCTCATAAATTCTGGCATAGTCACCTCAGGCTGCTTCTCCTTCCACACAATAGGTGATCAGTTTTACCACTTGGAACTCTGACCATTGGGATGATTTTCTCTCACCATCAATTTTCGGAGTCACCTTTAAGTTGGTTTGTAGTGAAACAAAAGTCTATTTTCTTCTTATACCCACATGCTGAACTAACCCATGGACCAAGCTAAGCCCCTTTCTTTCATCATCAGCCAATCATTAAGGACACCCTACCACAGGACCATAGGGATAGGCAGTGAGGCAACAGTGATGAATGGCATGGAAACTTGGGCCACCTGCTCATGCAGCTGATTTGTCTGCTGGTTCTGCCTGTGCAAGATCCTATATGCACCACTTCCATCTTCCAGTGAGTAGCTGCTTATGATTTGGTGTGTCGGACAGCTCATTACTGGTCCCTTGATGTCTCGTGGTCCTGTGCTTCCTCTCTACTGTGACACAGAAGCATGACAGGCACTGCTGTATGAATGGTGTATGCTTTGCTGTAGATGCCCCAACCTTGAGTCCTAGTAGGCTGAGTCATGATTTTCCTACTGAGGTTTGTGTAAACTCCACAGAGGGTATTTCCTTAACGTGGATACCTCCAGTTCCATAGGGTCTATAGGATCATAGGCTTCAAGTGACAAGCTGCTCGCACCTCTGCCTGGACCTCCTGCAGTGTGCTTTTTGATTCTGTACCCCATTCAAAGCTGGCACCTTTCCACGGTTAAGGTATGGGCCATTATTCCCAAGTGTGGAATATGCTGTCTGCTGACCGCAAGGATGCCTAACAAGCCTTGTGTCTTTTTCTTTATGGTGTGAGCTGTGAGTTGCAGTAAGCTTATTTTGGAGGGTATGTCCTGACATGGCCCAGACTACTGGACCCCTTAAAACTTCACTTAAGGGGCAGGTGCCTAAATGTTTGAAACATTTCTCTCCCTCCTTCTGGTGCATATCTTTTAATGTACTTGTCACTTCTTCCTCACGCCATCTGATCAGCGTGTTGACATTGAGGGGTGGGCCAGTGTAAAGATCTGTGGAAGGTCTAGACAGTCCAGGTCCTTGCAGTTAATATAACAGAAGGCAGGACTGCTGACACATCCCAGGGGCCAGATTCTAAATGTGCTTCTCGGCATCCTGCGTATATGTGAACTACTTCTGATCCTCCTTTCTGGTGGGAATGGAAAGATTGCATTCTCCAGGTCAACAGCCACATATCACATAATGAGGCTGTGTGAATCTTCCCTGGCAAGGTTATCACATCCAGCTCAGCAGCTGCAATTTGGGCTGCTACCTGGTTAAGTTTGCACATCCACTGTCATCCACTATAATCCATGGTGTTTGAAGAAGCCAGACAAGTGAACTGAATGGGGTTGTGACAGGGACCACCGCCTCTGCATCCTTCATGTCTTTGAGGGTGGCACTAATTTCTGCCAGTTATGGAAGATGATGATTTCTTTAAAAAGATTTTATTTATTTATTTTTAGAAAAAGGGGATGGGAAGAAGAAAGATAGGAATAGAAACATTGGTATGAGAGAGAAACATCGATCATCTACCAGTTGCCTTCAGTATGCACCTTGCAACCTAGATATGTGCCTGACTGGAAATCGAACCAGCAACCTTTTACTTTGCAGGATGATGCCCAACCAAGTGAGCCACACTGGTCAAGGCTGGGAGAAGACGATTTTTTAAAATCATGATGGCCAGGATGGGAATGGATCAGTTTCAGAGGCTTCCATTGGGCTCTCCCCACTATAACAGTTCTGGGAGCCAGACCTGGCTCACGACTCCATGTATCACCTGCCTCCATGTTCCCCCTGAAGAGAAGAGCTGAGATGGCCCTCTGGGTCCCCAGCATCAACATTAATCCAGATCCTGTGTTCAACAGTTATCCAGAGGTCTGCATTTTCCCCTTTCACCAGTGTGCTGTTCGTTAACCAAGGAGATTGCCAGCGCAATGGGCAGAAGTGTAAGAGGGTGCAGCCAGAGGGGCCCCAAAAGAAGGATTTGTAATGGGGTCCAGGACTCAGGGTGTCCAGGAAATTTTAAAAACATAGGATGCCCTCGTCCCCACAAGTCTGAGCTGAGGGATGGGACACATGGAGCAGGGCCATTGAGAGTTGTTTTGAATAGCAGCAATTTTGCAGATAACCTCTAGAACGATCATTTTACATATCTATAAACTTTAACTGGTTTCATGGATATGTTAAATAGCTGTGGCAGCGTTTTGAGCCAGGGGGATGGGAGTGACTTCGACCCCTGATGTAACTGGGAGGCAACTCCCCTGGTTAAGAGCTTGGAGATGATTGGCTCCATACCACGGGGCTATGCCTGCCCAGACTTAATATAGCAGCCCAGAAAAGCTGGAAAAATATGGGAATGCTGGCAAGTGTAGCTGATTGTGGGAGGAGTCAGAAATGGGGCTGCAGAGGAAGACTGGTGCTGGGATTTAAACCCAGGCATGGTAGCCATGATAGGAGGAACCACGAGGCTTTGGCAGAGAAGCACCATGTGGCTTTAGCAGGGGAGAACCATGCAGCTTTGGGTCTCCCTTTGCCACGCAGCTTAGGAAGCTGGAAGGCAAGATGTAGCAGCAATGCAGAGCTCTCAGCAGTTTGGAAGAATGCAGGAGAGACACTGCGGGAAGGAAAGGGGTGAAAGGACTCTTGCTGGTGGGCCATGAGGAGGTGCCGTGTGGCTTTGGATTAAGAACTGGAGATCCCAGCGACACAGCTGTTGGTGCTGGGAACTGAGGGAGGCCTGCCAGCATGGATTACTGGGAAGAACTGGGGGCTACCTGAGCCACAGACCTCTATTTCTTTTCCTGAGATACGGTACCCCAGACCAGGCAAAGAGGGGAAGGAAGGACTTGTGTTTGTGGGTGTTTTAAGGGACTTTGGGATTTTAATGAAGACATTAAGTCATTACTCTAAGTTTGTACAACCTTTGAATAAATAATCCCTTTCCTTTTCACCAATCTCTGACATGGAGGGCTATAATTCCCTGGTGATAGGCAAGGCAAGCCTAGTACAGGGGACCCCAGGAGAAGGGGGGTCCATTCAGTAACATCGTGCGACCCCTTCTCCAGTGGCCAATCAGGGAAAATCATGGGAGACCATGTGCAGTAGCTTTAAAGTAACACAACTACTTGTACATGCGCAATAAAAGCCCGCCACAACTAGCCAGGAAGGATCCGCCCTATAAGAATAGAATCTCTCCAGCCCATGAGGTCAACCTCTACTTGGAGTTGGCCTGCTCCCATGTTCTCTGCTGTAAACTCTGGATGTTCGGTTCAATCCTTTGTCCCGATCACCACGAACCTGGTTACCTGTGCCCACTGTGACAGAAGGACATTATTATACAGTATTTCTGCACAGGTATAACAGTCAAAATGTTTTCCCTTCCCAGCACTGCCATAACAAAGTACCACAAACTGGGTGCTTTAAAACAACAAGTTTATTGCCTCACAACTCTGGAGGGCAGAAGTCTAAAATCAAGGTATCAGCAGAGCCAGGGAGGAAATCCTCTGATCCCTGTAGGGAGAATCCTTCCTTGCCTTTTTCAGCCTCTGGGGTTGGTCTGCAATCCTCAGCTTCCTTGAATGCATCACACCAGCCTCTGCCTCAGTTGTCACATGGCCAGCTTTCCATGTGTGTCTCTCCCTTTGTGTGCCTTCTTCCTCTTTTATAAGATCACCAGTCTATTGGATTAGGGCCCACCCTAATGACTTCATATTAACTGGTTACATTTGCTATGACTCTATTTCCAAATAAGGTCATATTCTGAGTACTGGGGATTAGGACTTCAATGTATCTTTTTAAAAATTGATTTGAGGGAGAGAGGAAGGGAGAGAAGAGAGAGAAAGAGAAATAATGATTTGTTGTTCCACTTATTGATGCATTCATTGTATGTGCCCTGACCAGGGATTGGGAAGATGTTCTAACAAACTGAGCTACCCAGCCAGGACAGGGCTTCAGTGTGTCTTTTAGGGGGAACACAATTAACCCATAACACAGAAATAACCTCAAGAGCATAGAAAATAGGAAAATGTAGTAAAATAACCAGGAAGTAACTTAAGAGTATTTATTATTTTTGTTTTAACATAATTTTCCATTGTATTTCTATAATTTAATTTTAGTAAGATTTTATTTATTTGTTTTTAGAGAGGGGAAGGGAAGGAGAAAAAGAGGAAGAGAAACATCAATGTGTGGTTGCCTCTTACGTGCCTCTCCACTGGGGACCTGGCCTGCAACCCAGGCATATGCCCTGACTGGGAATAGAACCAGAAACCCTTTGGTTCGCAGGCCCGCACTCAATCCACTAAACTACGCCAGCCAGGGCTATAATTTAATTTTTAATGGCTTTAACAATCGACTTACAAAATTCCCATAATTTAACAATTGGCTCTTGTGCATTGTACAAGCCAGCTGCAGCACACCATGGGTCACGGGTCCCTCTGGGAAAGGACCAGGGAAATCACTAATGAACACATTTGCTGTGGCATTGAGGGGTAATTCTTCACAGGGACCCAACCTCCCCTTGTAGTTTGGGGTCTAAAAATGGGTTCAGGTCTAGAAACAGGCAAGGAACCATGATTTTTCCTGAGGGCTTCTGCCCTCAGGCTCTGGATCATTCACACAGAGGACAAGGTGGTGTGAAGATGAGCAGGGAGAGATTTGAGATGGAGTGATGTGGCTACAAGCCACAGAGTGCCAGCAGCCACCAGAAGCCAGGAGAGACAAGGAATGGATCCTCCAGAAGAAGTGAGGCCCTGCCAACACCTTGATTTCCTTTGTTTAAGCCACGAAGTTAGTAGCAATTCTCTAAAGCGGCCACGGGGAACTTAATCCAGGTGTCTTGTAAGCCCTTGTTTCATTTGAGGTCTTTGCTTCTCTGTTCATCCACTCAGATATCCCCATTGTAAGTCTCCGGTCCCACATTGGCACAGGGGGTTGCGGGGTTGGATATCCAACATTCCCTGAAACCCCACCCTCAGGAGGATCTCCCGAGTCTGTTCCTCTGCTTTACCTGCCACCAAGATGGACTCTGGCCCTCAAGGTCTGCTTTGAACTGGTGATTAATCACCTGAGCCGGTCGCCTCTCTTCAGTCAGTCAGTGGTCTCAGCAACAGCCATTTAATTCAATGGTCCTTGTTTTCGTTTCCCTTTTTGCCTCAGTGCCATGAGTATTGCATTTAGTCCAGGCCTCCTGTTTCACCAATACCTTGTCCCATTCACCTCAGGTACAAATTTTAACTACTGTGCAACTGAGTATGGTGGTACTTCACCTGCCAGCAGGAATGGGGTCCCCATTGCCAGAAAACCAGAAAGTGATCCCATCCAAAAGCCCATTGCAGAGTTGGCTTGCTAGGACCACTCGTGATACAAATGGCCTTAGATTAGATTTGCCGTAAACTCTCCGAGAGAGAACTGAAGGCAGAAAGCTTACTGGGGAGGGGTCTCAGGAGATGCCCTTGTAAGAACACAAGGAAGGCAGGATTGTGGGAGCAATGCAGTTGCAACAGAGATGTTAGCCTATCTACAGCGAGCTCGGCAGGTGGGATGGCCCTTCAGAGGGACCCATGCTTTGGTATCTCTATGTTAGCCAACCACTGGCCAAGGGCAGTGCCCTGGGAGCAGGGCTCATTTTGAGGCAAGGCAGTTCCCCGAAGCTGACAGCACTTCCTCTACAAGGGGTGGAGCTGGGAGCCATCATCAGCCAGCATTCCCAGCAGCTGGCTGCAAGTGCGAGTCCTGAACAGGTGATCTGGGTGGAGTGCCACCATGCCCACTACAGGGCTTAACCTTAACCTTTGGGAGGTGTGAGACTGGGCCCTATCGGTGTCTTTACACGCTCATATGTTTTTCTAAAATAAGCAAAATAAAATATTTTTTCATTCTTTTGCTTAAATCAGCTCCTAAATTGTGTAAGCTTAAAGCCCAACTAATCCTGGATCTGCCCCTGAAAATGAACGACTCAAACCAGTTAATCAATGCTGAGTCGAGCTCGCATCAAGCTGAGCTGCTGTAACAAGGAGATCCTCAAACAATGGGTTTAAAAACCAGAAGTGTCATTCTCTGCCTTCTCACTGTGCTAAGGGGAGCAGTCCAGTTAGCAGGCTGACTACACTCAGTCAGCCGAGGACCCAGTTTTTTGCTCCACAGTCCCCTGGGTCAGGCGTTCTTAACCATTTTCATGCATTGGACCCCATGACAGCCTGGCAAAGCTTCTCAGAATAAAAGAAAATACATAGGGCAAAGGAATCAAATTTTTATTGTAAGGCAGTTATCAAAATATTTTAAAAACTGTGATATAGTCATTTATGTGCTTCTTTATTAATGTGTTAAATGAAAAGTAACTTGTGGTAGCTTTAAGAGCTAAGTTAGAGATGAGCATAAATGATATTTGAAGATGCTTGGTAGAAAATAGCCCAATATGAAAATGTCTGTGATTCCTTTCAGTGACAAAGTCACAAGTTTTGTTAACACTCTTGTGGTTTGTTGCCTATATTTGTAGCAGACATGTGGTAGACTGAACAATGGTCCCCTTCCAAAGATGTCCCTAATCCCTGGAACCTGTGAATATGTCCCCTTACATGGTGAAAGAGACTTTGTGAATGTGACTAAGGGTCTTGAGATGGGAAGGTTGTCCTGGGTTGTCCAGGTGGACCAATGTAATCACAAGGGTTCTTTAATGAGGGAGGTGAGAGGGTGGGTGAGAGGGGGTAACAGAGGAAAACGAGGAAGGGTCATCAAGGAACAGGTATAAAGGACACATGGACAAAGCCAAAGGGGGTACGATCGAGGGTGGGAGGTGGGGATGGCTGGGGTCGGGGGGAGTGGTGGGGGAAAATGGAGACAACTGTATTTGAGCAACAATAAAAAAAAGAAAGAAAGAAAAGAAAAAATGAAAAAAGAGACAGTATGACATAAGGGCCTTATATTGAGGCCTGGAATCAGAAAAATCTGGCTTTTTTTTTTTTTTTTTTTTAAAGAGGGAGGCTAAAGAGTCAGAGCCTGTGGCAGGAGGCGACACGGGAAGCAGGAGATTGGAGACTGGAGCCATGAGAGGAAGGAAACGTGAGCCAAGGAATGAGGGGTACTTCCCGGAGCTGAAAAAGGCAAGGAAGTGGATTCTCCTCTGAAGTTTCCAGAAGAAATGAGCCCTGCTGACACCTTGGTTTTAGACTTCTGATCTCTAAAACTGTAGAAGTATAAATTCATGGGGTGTTTTTGTCTCATTCTTTTTGTTAGATGATTTTTTTTTTTTTTTTTTGTTAAAGAGAGGGAGAGAAACATCAATGTGTGGTTGCCTCTCATGCGCCCCCTACTGGGGACCTGGCCCAGCAACCCAGGCACGTGCCCTGACTGGGAATTGAACCGGTGACCCTTTGGTTCACAGTCTGGTGCTCAATCCACTGAGCCACATCAGCCAGGGCTGATTTTTCATTTTTAGTTGTAAAAAAATACCCATGAAATTTACCACTTTAGTCATTTCTAAGCGTCCAGTTTAGTGATGCTAAGTATATTCCATTGTTGTGCACCCCGTGTCCAGAACATTTTCATCTTGCCACAGTGAAACTTGGTACCCGTTACATAATTTCCCAGCCCCTAGCAACCACCATTCTACTTTCTGTCTTTTTGAATTTGCCTCTTCTAACTCAGTACCTCAGATAAGTGGAATCGTACAGTTTTTGTCTTTTTGTGACAGGCTTATTTCATTCAGCATAATGTCCAGAGTTTTATTTATGTTGTTTATAGCATGTGTCAGAATTTCCTTCTTTTTTCAAGAGTGAATAATATTCCATTGTATGGGTATACCAATTTTGTTTATCTAGTCATTGGGTGATGGAAAATTTGTGTCGTTTTAAGTCACTAAGTTTGTGGTAATTTGTTACAGCAGCCAGAAGAATCTCGTGTAGCAAGGAAATGTCAATTTTCAGAGAGGTTGACGAAAATAAAGATGTTTTTCCTGCCCTTCTATGCTCACAGGCCCACCCTGAATTCTGGTGCCAGGTTGGAAGCTTTGCCCCAGGTACTGTCCTCATCTGCGCTGCAGAGTCTGGCTCCAACACACCCAGGTTCCAGGTCACGGGAAGGGGAAAGAGAGCATGACCACCGGCTCCAGGTTTGAAGGTCCAGATCCTGGTGAGGATGCAGTCACGTGGCCACACCCAGTGTAGAGGATGCAGAAAATGTCATCTTGCATTTGGACACCTAGACCAGCCTCTGTCTCTGGTTCTGAGGAAGGAAGGATGAGAGGATTTCAGTGGACAAGGCCAAGTCAGTTCCCAGGTCCCCTCAAGAGACTCTCCAGCTGGGAGGAGTCAGATGACAGAGAGCACAGCCCAGTTTCCTCAATGAACTCAGTATCTCTGAGGTAGGAGGTGCCAGGATTAGGCCTCGGTGCAGGCAAAGCTGTCTGCCTTAGGGCTCACATCTGCAGTGTAAGCTTGGCAAGTCTGTTGACCCTTCTGAGCATCAGCTTTCTCATTTTCAAGGTGGAGAAAGCGCTGTACCTACCTTAGAGGTGTTGTAAGAATTCACTGCTCTCCTGTGTGGAAAGAGAGAATCTCTTCATTGTACTGACTTTAGACTGCCTGTTCCCACTGCCTGGGATTCTGTGCCTCCAGATGAACTCATGGTTCCCTCCCTCCCTCACTCCTTTAGGTCTTCAGGTGTCACCTTCTCTGACTGTCTTATAGACAACCCCTTCTCTGCACATCTGGTTCCATCTCTGGCTTAATTTTTCTCCAAAGCACTTCTTAATAGCTGACATCACATATATTTAGTGTATTATGTTGTTACTATCAGACTGGAATGTCAGCTCCATAAAAGGCAGGGAGGTCTTTGGGTTTTGCTCGCTGCTGAATCCTTGGTGCCTAGAACAGCACTGACAGATTCTTGAATCAATGGTTAACTGAACGAATGAAAAGGGATGTGCTGGTCACAATCAATTGGCAGAAGACCTCGGCTGTACTGAAATCCTGAGCAGACCCTTTCATTGCCATCTCATTGGTGGTAGGTGGGGAGGGGTGAGGAGACCTGTCATTTTCTTTATACTCTGCTGCCTCAGCCTTACTTTCTCTTCCCACCCACAGTGGCCCTCTCCCTGGGCTGTCTCCCCTCCCCTAAGCAGCTTCTTCGTGGAAATACTTCCTGGGTATCCTCTCATCAACCCCTCCACATTTAGGCAACCTACAGAGAGATGTGCCCTCCCCTACACTGCCCCCTTTTCACCTGGGCACCTATGACCTCTTTTTGTGGGACTGGATCTGCCCAACCCTGAGATTGTCCCACTTGGGAAGTCACCTTCCCTCCTCAGTGTCCCCTTCCCAGGCTCCCCTGGTCCTACCCTGCTCTCTGCTTCCCAGCCTGGGCCTGCCCCAGACCACCTGTCTATCCAGGCTAAATGTTACAATGTGAAGCTGAGACAAAAATTATATCCCAAAAATAGAGACAGAGCATCAGGGAGACTGAGGCCAGAGGTCTAGACCAGACTGAGTCCCTGCAGTGGATGGTGAAAAGAGCCAGGAATGAGGCTGGGTGAGGGGCCTTGGGGACATGAAGGACACTTTTGTGAGCCTCCCCACCATCCCTCTGCTCTTGCTCTCCAGGAGGAGTCGCTCCTGCTGAAGAACTGGAGCTGCAGCTCCCGCCCATTCCCCAGGACCCGGGACCTGAGGCAGCTGCAGGTGAGTTGGGAGAGTCAGGCCCAGACCTGCCCTCACCTGGCCCCGCTCTTCTGGCTCCTTAAGTGGCCCTTTCACCTTCTCCTCCTCACTCTCCCGTCTTTTTGCTCTCCTTGACCTCTTCTCACCTGCCCACATTGGCTGTGTCCTCTCACCTGTGTCCTTATGTTTTACCTCAACTGTTCGTTCCTCAGTCCTCTTCACCTATTCTCTGTCACAGGCAGCTCTCACCTGTCTGTCTCCCCTCCTCAGATGTGGGAGCACCCCATGGCTTTGGAGGCTGAGCTGGCCCTGACACTGAAGGTCCTGGGTACTGTGACTAACTGGACCCTGGGGGACACCCTAGACCAGCCCCTTCACATGCTGTGCCACATCCATGCCAAGCTTCAGGCCTGTGTGAGTGCCCTGGGCTCCCGGGCCATGTGTGTGGGCTCTGACTCCCCTCAATGCCCTTATGTCCCCCGCTGTCTCAGGTCCTGTCTCACACACCAGCCCACAGGTCCCAGCTCAGGCTCCAGCAGGCCCCAGGCCCTGGGACCACCTTTGCCACTGGCTGCACCACCTCCAGGAAGTGAGTGACTAGGAAGGAGAAACTAATGTCTGGGGGCAGCTGGCAGTCCGGACCTGGGAGCCACTGACCGGCCCCTTTTCCCTCACAGGAGTCCCACGCTGCCTCAAAGCCTCTGTCACATTCAACCCCTTCCACCTCCTCACCTGTGACCTGAAATATGTCTCACCCCTGAGACCCACCTGCAACCTGTCCCAGCATCTTAGATATTATTTATGCACCAACTACCTCCCCTAGAATATTGCTTCCAGATCCCTGTTTATTTATGAAGCTGCCAAACCAAAGAGGTTTATTCTTGCACTTTCCATACCATATATGAGAGTAAGTAATTTGTGCCATTGACCTTGTTTATATGTGACTGTATAAATGACTACACGACTAAGCGTGTGACTATGGTCCTCTGAATGTGTGTGTGTGTGGGTGTGGGAGAGGGAGGAGAGGGAGTGAGTGGGCAGCAGGGAGAGTGGAAAAATGATGCACCATGATCAAATGGGGTTCATTCCAAGGATGCAAATCTGATTTAATATTTAAAAACTAATCCATATAATCCACTAAAATGAGCTAAAGAAGAAAAATCACATGATTATAGCAATCCATGTAGAAACGAGGGGGAGAGTTGGGGGAAGGGGAGAGAGAAAGCGAGAGAAGATGAAGGGTGAGTGAGGAGTGAAAGGATTACTAAGGATGTTTTTAGCCACAGGTAACGGAATATTTCACCACAAATGACTTAAGTATCACAAGTGATAGTTACACCAAGTAATGAAATGTCTAGAGGAGGCTGTGACTGGGTCAGATCAGCAGGACAATAGCTTTATCATGACCCTAAGGTCTGTATCTGTATCTCAAAGAACATGTGTCAACCGTGTGTTTGTGGTTCATTCACCTAAACTTCGTGTGGCTCTAAGCCTGCGGTTATTGTCAGGGTGAACATCTGCTGGGAGGAATGTCACAAAAAGAGTTGTCATCAAAATGTTATTTAAGTTTAACCATGGGCATTGCTCTACACAGACAATTGTGTCATCTATTGTTTTATTTCTTTTTAAAAGATATCTTATTTATTCATTTTTAGAGAGGAGAAGGGAGGGAGAAAGAAAGGGAGAGAAGCATCAATGTGTGGTTGCCTCTCGAAAGCCACCTACTGGGGACCTGGCCCACAACCCAGGCATGTGTCCTGGCTGGGAATCGAACCAGTGACCCTTTGATTTGCAGGCTGGCGCTCAACCACTGAGCCACACTAGCCAGGGCTGTTTTATTTCTTCTTTTCCAATCTATATGCCTTTTATTTCCTATTCTTGCTTTATTACACTGGGCAGAACTGCAGTACTATGTTGAGTAAGAATGATGAGAGAGAACATCTTTTGCCTTCTCCTTGATCTTAGGAGAAAAGCATTCATTTTCATCATTTAGTAAATGTTAATTGTAGGTTTTTTGAAGATGCTTTTTGAAAATCAATTTCAGAAACTTTTCCATTCCTATTTTTCTAAGAGTTTTCTTTTATTTTTTTTTAGTCATGAATGGGTAAATGCTTTTCTGCATTGATTGTTATAATCTGTGATTTTTCTTCTTTAGCTCAGTTTAGTAGATTATATGGATTAGTTTTTAAATATTAAATCAGATTTGCATCCTTGGAATGAACCCCATTAGGTCATGGTGTATAATTTTTTGATCTATTGCTGAATTCTATGTGTTAATATTTTGCTAAGGATCTTTGTGTCTGTATTCATTACTTATTTTTGTGTGAGATAATAAATTTACTTCAATCTTAAGCCAGTAGACTTAGGGACTTCTGTTACTTGCAGACAAAAGCATTTCTAATGACACACATGGAAATGAAACGCGAGTTTCCCTCGAAGTGGAAGAATTCTGGCTGCGTGGACTTGTTCTTCCCCCACTCTTACCTGGGACGGTCACTGGTGTGAGGCTGCAAGATGTCCACGTATTCAGTGTCCATAGAGGGGGATGGGAAGATGAATAATCTAGGGCTGCATTTCAGGGAACCAGGCACTTCTGCCTAACCCATCTCTGTGACATGACTGTTCCTTCAAACCTCTGTTCCTTGAAAGTTTCACTACTAGTCTTTCAAGGCTTCTCTGCTTCCTCATACCCACTTCTCCATCACATCCTCTCTCTGTCTCCAAAGAAATTACTTTGCCCTCTCCCTCACAGGAGCTGCCAGGTAGAAATTTCTCTTCTACACTACACTCCTACTTGCCCCCACCTTGCCCTTGCTCCCCTGTTACCATAGATGAGCTACCTTTCTTCCTAACTTGGGCCAGTGCCTGATCATGGTCCCTCTTATGCCGTTCCTCCATAAATTATCCCTCCCTAATGCTCTATTTTTCAAAACTTTCTTTCTACAAGTACCTGTCCATTAACAGTCTCCCCCTTTATAAAATCCTTTTCTTAATCCATACTCTTCTCTCCTACTATTTCTCCATCTCTCTTTTCCACTGAGTCCACTTTCTTACCCACCCCAGTCTTCCTGGGTCTGGCAGCTGGCTTCTGCCCCAGAGCTCCACTCAATGCCAACAATCTCTTTGTTGCTTAAATCCTGTGACGGCTTCTCCAGTTCTCACCCCAGAAGACTTCTCAGAAGCATCTAATCCATTCCTTATCAACTCCTTCTTCTGTCTCACGTTGATTTTTGTGAAATCACACTCTTGTCTTTCTTCAACTTCTGGCTGCTTCTTCTCAGTCACACTTTCTGGTTCTTTCTTCTTCCCACCTCTTAAGTACTGGAGCTTCTTAGGGTCCTGTCCTGGACTCTTGCTTCTCTTCCCTCTTTACACTCTCTCAGGGTCATGTCAGACATCCCTGTGGATAACCTGGTGCTGGAGACCAGCCATCTTCTCACTGATTACCCTTCTATCAGTCTACTTAGGCTGGATTATGCTATAATAACAAGCGGCCCTTAAATTTCAGTGGTTTATAACAATAAAGGTTATTGCTCAATCATGCAATGACCATCTTAGGTAGGCTGAGCCTCAGCTCCTTATGAGATCCAAGATGAAGATGCAGCCCTGGGATATTTCTGGTCTTAGAGGTCAGAGTGCACAGTGAGCTATGCACTGGCTCCTATAGAGCCTCTGCTGAAAAATGATGTGCACCACTTGGCCTCGACTCCCACTTCATTGGCTCAAATAAGTAATATAACCAAGCCTGAGGTCAATAGAGCAAAGATTTGGATTCCTCACATTGGAAGGGAAAATGATATCTAGAATAATAAGATAGTCTAACACATGCTGAATTCATATTTTCATCTCTGATTTTAAGGACAAGGACAAATTAGCTTTATTATTGTGCAGAGAAACCAACTCAAGTTCAGATCCAAACTGGACCACCTAATAAGCCAATAGCAACAAAGACTCTGATCCTAAATGTTTCTTTGCCATCCTCTGAATAATGATCTATACAAAGGGACTGGCTAGTGGAAGCCCCCATAAAAACAGTGAGTCTATGGTGCTAAGGTAGCATCCATGCTCTCCATGGTTCTGAACACCCTGTCTGCTAGAGCAGGGTGGTTTCTTCCATCCCTAGGACTTTGGTGGATGCTTGTTAACTTCAGCACTTGTAGATTATTGTTGTTGTTTTAAAAAATGAAATGTTGTCATATCACATATGGTTGTAAACCAAACAGAACTATCCTACTGTGTATGAAATGCAAATATGTTTATCAGAGTTGGTTTTTTTTTTTGCTTGAGTAATGAAAAACCTTAACTCAACTTGCTTAAACAATCAGGAATGTATAATCTCAACAAGAACCTGAGGGTGAACTAGGTCAGAAATCACACTAATGCTATCAATAATCCAGATTCTTCCCATCTTTCAGCCTGGCCATCCTCAGCATTTCATTCACCTCCTCAATTTAAATCTCCTCGATGTCACAAGGTAGCTACAAGAGTTCCAGACATTACATCCTCTTGGCAATGTCCAGAGAAAAAAAAGAGACCGCATCTTACCATGTGCCTTTTTTTTTAACCTGAGAAAAATATTTCCCAGGAGACCCCTAGCAAACTTCCCTTCAAGCCCACACTAACATCCCATTAAAACTTACAACCTGCCCTGGCAGTGTGTCTCAGTTGGTTGGAGCATCATCCCATAGACCAAAAGGTTGGGCTCGATACCCAGTCAGGGCACATACCCAGGTTGCAGGTTTGATCCCTGGTCAGTGTGCATACAAAAAGGCAACCAACCAATGTTTCTCTCTCACATTGATGTCTCTTTCTTTCTCAAAGCAATGAAAAAATGTCCTTGGGTAAGGATAAAAAATTGCAACCTCCTCTCGTGCTCTTCATATCCCTTACTCTGCTCCATTTTTCTCCCCATAACATGTATCACCTTCTAACGTACCATAAATTTGTTCATTTACTATGTTGTTGTTTGTTACTGCCCCTCCCCAACCAAGGCAGGGATTTCTGTTTTGTTCACCTCCGTGTTTCCAGCACCCAAAACAGTGTCCGTCACATAGTAGGTGCTCAGTCAATATTTGTTGAAATAATAAATGACCGTCACATTGGACAGCATGTGTCACATGCCTAAGCCTAAACAATTCAATGGCAAGGGACATGAGACAATTGTGATTGGCTCATACCAAAGATGGCCCCCCTTCATGGAGGTAATAGCCCACTTCCCCTGAAGGCTCAGGCCGCCACAGAGAGGACATTTTTTAAAGAAAATCAAAACTGAGGTTCTTTCAGGCCTCCATAATCTATTATAGTCCTCCAATACCTATTTAATATTGTCTCCTCTCCTTAAACCTCCAACTTCCCCTCCCCCATTCTCACTCTCATGGATGGCTTTGCTTCTTCCACTGAAAACATAGAAGCAATAGAAGAGAAATCCCATGTGCCCCCATTACCACATCTGCTTATCCACCAGCATCGGCCTAGATACTCTGTTGTTCTCTCCTTGGACCCTGGATTCCACCCTTTATCACCCAGCAACACCCTCCACAATTTGCCCCCCTTATCCTGTATCATCTGTTTTCCTCTGTGTATTTCTATTAAAGAAATGTTATCTCATCCCCACATCCCCTCCAGCTACTATTCCATTTCTCTGCCTCCCTGTATTAGTCAGGGTTCTCCAGAGAAACAGAATCAACAAGAGATATATCTGTCTATCTATATTTATTTACCTATCTATAATCTATCAGAGAGAGAGAAAAAGAGAGAGAGAGATTGATTATGAGGAATTGGCTCACACAATTATGGAGGCTAATTCCCAAGATTTTCAAATCTATGGCAAGCTGGAGACCAGGAGAGCCAATGTGTAGTTCAAGTCTAAGTTCAAGGCCTGAGAACCAGGGGAGCCTATGGTGTAAGTTCCAGTCCAATGCCAGAAAGCTCAAGACCCAAGAAGCCAATGTTTCAGTTCAAGTGCACAGACCATAAAAAACTGATGGCTCAGCTCAAAGCTGTCAGGCAGGTGGAGTTCCCTCTCATTCAGCCTTTTTCTTCTCTTCAGATCTTCAAGTATACGCTGAATCTGACCATTTTTCACTCTGTCCACTTCCCTTACGCTGGTCCTGTCCACCCTCTCCCACCTGCACCATGGCAGCAGCCTCCTCCCTGGGCTCCCCACTCCTGGCCCCAACCCCCCAATCTGTTCCCCACATGCAGCCAGAGGGACCCGTGAACACCTGAGTCAGGTCAGGTCCCTCTCCTGCTCAGAGACCTCTCCTGGCTCCATCACACTCAGGGTAAAGCACAAAGCCCTTATAAAAGGTCCCACATGACCTCCCCCTGTGACCACTCTGACTCCATCTCTTCCCCTCTCCTCCTACCTCTCCACTCTAACCACACACACTCCTTGCCATTCCTCAAATGCTCCTTCTTGCTGGCTGCTCCCTCTGCCTGGAATGCTCTCCCCCTGGTATCACCATAGCTGCCTCCTTCCTCTCCTCAAGTTTTCACTCAAGCGTTTCTTCTTGTGGCCCCTCTGAGCTCTCCATTCAAAATTCTTCTACCCTACTCCATCCTCCTTGCCTGCCTCACTCCCCTCCACAGCACGTACCACTGTGTGGCATTTACTCATTTTATTTATTTTATTTTGTTTGTTGCTTGTCTTCCCAACTAAATGTAATCTCTGTAAGGTCAGTTTCAAATCTATTATGTAAAGTTTGCATTTACCCCACACACAATGTGAATGGTGTAACGTGTCACTTCTGGGCCAAAGCTTTAAAGACCAGTGCAGGCTTCACTTGCTTTCTCCCACGACCAGAGATCTGTGTTTTGTAGCAAGCTCCAAGTGATCCAGTGCTGCCTAGGCACGGGCCACCCTGAGAGGAGCAAAGCTGTACCTGTAGTCCCTGAACTATAAAGGCAGTTTAAGGCTCTTACAAGACAGTCCTGTGGTCGCTGTTACCTCTACTGTGTTTGAACGTGTTGACACCAGCCAATCTAATCTACCCTTGCCTCCTGGAAGTCCCTTCCCAGCTCCTCAAAATCACTTTTTTATTGAGATATAACTGGCATACAATATTATGTCAGTTTCAGGTATATGGCATAATGACTCAATATTTAAATATATTGCAAAATGATCACCAAATAAATCACATCTGTCACTACACAGTTATAAATTTTTTTTTCTTGTGATGAAGACTTTTAGGATCTATTCCCTTAGCAATTTTCAAATATTCAATCCAGTATTATTAATTATGGTCAGCATGCTGTATTTAGATCCCCATGACTTATTTCTTTTATAACTGGAAGTCTGTGCCTTTTGGTCCCCTTCGCCCATTGTGCACCCCTCCCACAGCCCTGCCTCTGGCAGCCACCCATCTGTTCTCTGTATCTATAAGTTTGATTTTGTGTGTTTGTTTGTCTTTTTGTTTTTGTTTTTTAAATTCTTCATGTAAGTGAAATCATGCAGTATTTGCCTTTCTCTGCCTGACATATGTCACTTAGCATAATGCCCTCATATTCCACTAGTGATGTTGCAAATGGCAAGATTTTATTCTTTTTTATGAATGACTAGGGCTTCATTGAATATATGTACCATATCTTCCTTATCCATTCACCTACTGATAAATATTTGGGTTGTTTCTGTATCTTGGCTATTATAAATAATGCTTCAATGAACGTGCAGGTGCAGAATATTTTTGAGTTATCATTTTCTTTTTCTTTGGGTAAATACTCAGAAGTGGAATTGTTGGATCCATAGTCACTTAGATTCCCTTGAAAACTTTGGCCAACACCTAATTTTTCAGGGAAATCTCTTACCCCAGTTTCATCTCCTAGGGAACTTGGGAGGTTTCAGGCCAAAGTCACTCTATTAATTTCCAGTGGCTGCTATAACAAATCAGTGCGAACATATTGGCTTACAATAACAAATGTATTCTTTTAGAATTCTGGAGGCCAGAAGACCCAAAGGAGCCTTCGAGGACTAAAACTAAGGTGTTGGCGTGCTGATTCCTCAGGGAGGATCCAGGGAAGATTCAGCGTCCTTGCCTTTTCTACCTTCTGATGGCCTCATGTCTTCAAAGAGCCTCACTCCAGGCTCTGCTTCCATCATCATCTCTTTCTCCTCTGAAGTCAAATGTTCCTCTGCCCCTCCCCTTATGAGAACATCCATTTCCTCTTAGGGTTCATTCGGATAATCCAGGACAATCTCCCCATCTCAAGATCCTTAACTCAATCATGTCTGTAAAGTCCCCTTTGCCATGTAAGGTCACATCACAGCTTCCAAGACTAGGACCTGGATGTCTTTGAAGGCCATTATCAGCTCACCACAGCCAACCTCCTCTCTGCTGTGCCCAGGTCATGGAAAGGCTGGATTTCTTTTTATCTGCTGCATATCTGGGTCCTATCTGATTCTCTGTCATTCCTCAATCTGTTATTCCTCTCATTCAGGCTTTGTGAAAACACCTCAGTATTTGTTCTTCCTTCCATTATAAAAAGCTTGATTTTTTTTTTTTTTGCAAGGCACATGGCTAACCTGAGTCAAGACTCAGCTTCTTGTGGTGTTGTGTGCCCGCCTGCCGCTAAGTTCTGACAGCACAATATAGTGCCACAGCAGCATCATGTGGCACTGCTGGGAAGGGCTCTTAAAGGGCAAGGCATTCTCTTCTTCACCACTCCCTCCCATACTTCACCTGTTGTCTGGGACGTGAATGTGAAGGATGGAGCTCAAGCAATTATCCTGGACCATGAAGAGGAAACCACATATTGATGAAGGAGCAACAATGTAGGAACTTGGGCCCTGACACTGGAGCCCCAGACATTTTGGGCAGCCACCTTCTTCATATAAGAGAGATGAATATTTCTCACCTATGGTAAACCTCAATACTGATCTGTGGTAGGCAGAATAATGTCCACGTCTTAATCTCCAGTCCCCATGAATTCCCCATGAATGTTATGGCAAGGGGAGTTAAGTTGCAGATGGAATTCTTTTAAAGTTGCTAATCAGCTGACCTTAAATAAGGAAACTATCTTGGGTTATCTGGGTGAGTCCAGTGTGATCAGAAAGATTCTTTAAAGTGGAAGAGGGCACAGAAGAGAAGGTCAGAGGCAGAGAGAGATTTGAAGATGCTCCATTGCTGGCTTTGAAGAAGGAAGGACCCACCAGCCATAGAATGCAAAAAACCTTTAGAAACTAGAAAATGCCCTGAAATGGATTCTCCCCTGGAGCCTGCAGAAGGAATGTAGCCCTTGCTCCACCGACACCCTGGTTGTAGCCCAATGAGACCCATTTTGAATTTCTGACCTCCAGACCTGTCAGATAATAAGTCCGGGTTGCTTTAAACCACTACGTTTGTAATTATTTGTTATAACAGCAATAGAAAACCAATGCATAACTGATCCCAGCTTCTTCCCTTGAACTCTTCTCTGTCTTCAAGGCCCCTAATTGATAACAATAATCAAAACCAACACCAACATGAACAGTTAACACACTGAGCACTTTCCGTGTTCCTCACACAATCTTAGCACGCCACAGTTATTACCTTATATGAGCAACACGGCACCCCCATGAAGGAAATGGAAAGCCTTAATGACAGGAAACACGAAAGGGTGGAAAAATGGCAAGCTAAACACCATCTCAAACATTATGACAAGAGAGCACAAAATTCAAATAAAGTAGAATGGAAGAAAAATAAAGGCACAATACCAACTAATGCTAATTATTATTGTTAAAGAAATAAGGTCAAATTAAAGAAAAAAACAATATACAGTAGAGAGGATCTATAAAGCTAAATATCAGTTATCATTGGTAATTGGAAAAGACTAATGAAACTGTTGGAATTATATCTTAAAATAAATATATATATATATATATATATATATATATATATATATATCATACCAATAACCAATATAAGCAATCAAAAAGGAAACCAGAGTCCCTTACAAGCCTCAGAAATAGGGGATATAACTAGCTTTCGCGTTTATTATCTCCACACAGAAGGGAGCTGAAGTTCATACATGTCGAATAACAGAAGCAGCGGGATCGGGACTTGAACCCACAATCCGACACTCACAAGCCTGCTTGCTGAATCGCTGTGCTATGGCGCCACCTCGCGAACACTTCCAGCCTCCCCTAACCCGGCTTGCTACCCCTGAAGGCCGGCCCTCCCCTCCCCGCCCGTTCTCTTTCCATTGGCTTAGCATAAGATTCCCACCGAGGCGCTTGAGCCAAACAGGTTCCAGCCATTAAGAGTTTCACACTCGGCTTCCTCTACAGGCTTCCTTCTGAAATTTCATTTGCATTTTTCTTTCAGTCTCAACCCGGCATCACCCTTGGCATTGCTCACCTCTGAATTCCTGCCACGCCCTCCTGGTAGCAGGTTCGGGTTTGGAGCTGTATCTTTCTGGGATGGGATGCCCGTCTGTGCAGAGCAGCTTACTCAATGGCTACCATAGGCCTGGCATCACCTAAGAGCTTGCAGGAAATGCAGAACCTGAATACTATCCCAGACCGGCTGGATCGGGACCTGTATTTTAACAGGTGCTCAACCCACAACCCCAAGTCATCCGCAGGCAATGAAGGTTGAGTAGCTCTGGCCTAGACCACAAAGGGGCACCGTGGGGCCCAGGGAGACTTGGTAACAAGGCTCCTCACCTGGAGCAGGTGTATTTGAGAAAAGGGTCTTCAGCCCTGTCCTGAAGTTAGATGATGAGTAACCTATATTAGAGAAGTTCAAGTTCATTCTGGGGATTTGGGTTCCAGGCAGTCTTACGAGGCTCCCCCATCTGGTCCTCCTAGAGATATTTCTCTTTCTTTTGTTCATGGACTTTTTTTAATCAGGAAAATTATATGAAATAAACTTTATTGGAAATGAGCAAATTGAGGTATCAAAAACCAAAGCCCTAACCCAGTGGTTCTCAAACTCCACTGTGCATCAGAATCACTAGGAGAGCACGTGAAACCTGAGAGTGTTGGGCTTTCACTCCTAGAATTTCTGATCAGTACGATGGGGGTGGGGCGGGGAGTCTACATTTCTGAGGAGCTCCCAAGGGCTGCTGATGCTGCTGGTTCAGGGGCCCCACTTTGAGGACCACTGTTCCAAACCACGCAGTCATTTTGGCTGCGTTGGAGCATGGTGAGAGCCCTTCACAAATGATCCCATTCAGTGACACAATGACAGAAATATAACTGATGAGGTCTGACGAACTGGTATGATATCCTTAAGTACTGATCTGAAAATCTTCCTGTATTTCTGCAACAGACAGATTTTCATTTAAATCGGGTGCCACCTGTAATGTTGTTTATGTTCAGGTACTACCTGGGTTGAGACTAATACTCTCTTTTTTCTCCAAGTGGCAACTTAACATGAATACCAATCTCCTTTTTATTGGTGGATATATCAGTGGATTAAAGAAAAACCTGCTCTTCTTCCCACTGCATTCCCAGAGTCCTGTGCAATACCTCTGCTATAACTCTTATACTGTGTTCGCATCAGTGATCTACCGTCTGACTCTCCAGGGCTCATGGGCTCCTCAAGGGCAGGCATTCTTCCACTTGAAGAAAAAATGTGTGCTAAGAAGTTGGTTATTTTCAACCATTTGTCCAGTTTGTGTTGATAAAGAGTGAGGAAATGGTTTCTGGATGAAGATGCTGTGTATGTCCTCACGTGGGTGTGTCAGTGTGCTCTGAAGTTGAGGTGCGTGGGGTGCAGAGTGTGAGTGGTTTGGGGCTGAGGGCTTGTCGGTGGTGGTGGGTGTGTGTTTCTGTTGGAGGGACACTGTCTGGGCTGTGTTTCACTGGGACTGTGTATCAAGCATGTGTCTACACAGTGTGTATAGACACCAATGAGATTCGGTGACCATCAGCGGCAGACTGTGTGGAGGATTGTCCCTCGCCCCTGCCCATGTGTGTGTCCCTGGATTAGGGATGCTGGGATCTCTGTGGGTTCTCTTTGATGCTGGCTGTGTGCTGCCGCCCAGTGTGTTCCTGTCCCCAGGTCTGCCTCCCTATCTGGGTCTCCTTGCTGTCCCATGTCACCACCTGTGTGTGAAGCTCATGGCCCCACTGGGCAGGTGGAGCTCTAGGTGACTGTGTCCAGGCAGCTACACTTACCATGTCTCCATCCCTGAGTCCCAGCCCTTGTACAGCTGTGGGATGGGGGAGGTTTCATGTCCTTGAGGTCAAAGAGGCCCCCTGGGAAGTCAGCAGCTGGAGATTAGATTTCATGTGGTCATGGAACAAAAGGAGGGAGAAGGATCCAGGTCTGGTCTGGGGCAGCAACAGACTGAGGCCCCGGGTCCCAGAATCATTATAGGGATAGTCATAGTAGCTCCTATTTATTGAGAACCTACCTTGTTCCAGGCACCACACCTCATGCTTTACATGTTTGTATGTATGCTGTTGTCTTATTCAATATTACACACTAAGTATTTCTGTTACATTGATAAATAACAAGTATATGGAGTATTCATGTTTATGAGCATTTCATCCTATTAGTTATAAATTACTTTCTATTATAAAGTGATTTTATATTACCATGTTCTATTTCTATTATCATTTTTTATTATCCCATCGAAGGTAGGAGGAAACTGAAGCTCAGAGAGGTGAGTTCACTTGCTCAAGATCACAGCAAGCAAGGTCATGGCAAGGTGACAGAGTCAAAATTTGAACCCGCTTCCGCGTTTCCAGCCCTTGGCTCTTAATCACTGCATTACTCTGGCCAAAGTGGCAGAGAGCATCCGAGGGGACAGGCAGGAAGTCGGGGGAGCTGAGTGATGAGCTGTGCTGGTGTGCATGGATGGAGCCCTGCTGTGCGCCAGGCACGATGCTAAGGGCTTTCATAGCAATGACGGTGGCGCGTGGTCCTATGACACTTAATGAGGGCCCTGCTGTAAGTGCACTTAATGAGGGCCCTGCTGTAAGTGCTCTTACGAGACTGACCCTTTGACCCCTTGCCCCAGCACTCTGAGGTGGGCACCACCACTGTCTCCATGAAGCCCAGAGGTGGAGGTACGTGCGAAAGCTCACGGAGGAGCTGGGATCTGGTATCAGGCTGTCCCTCGCACCCTCGGACTCTCTATTATCCCTTATAATCTTCACAACAATCCTATAGTGTAGGAAGAAATAGCACCCACTTCACAGATGAGGAAATTGAGGCCCAGACTTGGACTCACCACAGAACCACAAACTTGAACTATTGTCTGTCTGAGCAGCACACCCAATCTTGACCCTGTTCATGTCTGGCAGGGGCCCGGGGATGCCAAAGAGGTTCTGCAGGGCCTTGGCCAGGCTCCCATATGCCCAGGGCCCTCTCCCACCCTGAGATTTCAGGCTCCTCCCCTTCCCCACCTGCTCCTTAATGTTTCCTTTGCTTTATGTCAATCTGTCTGCTGATTGGTAAGCACTCACTGTATGTTACAAGAATTGTCTGATCTCCCCTAGATTAGGTTTCTGTTTGGGTTTTTATTAGACTGTTTTTTGCTATACAAAAGTTTTAAAGTTTTATACATTTCAATTGGTACAATTTATTTTATAGATCAAGATTTCCAACCTCATGGAAAGTCTTCTAGCTCCTAGGGAGTGGTAGTAGAGGGTGGCGGCCTCCTCCCCCTCCCTCTTCCCCTCCTAGCCTCATCCTACTGGGGGTTGGGGGCCTTTGGTATCTTCTTGTCAGTTGTCAGCACTCTATTTTCACAGCTCTTTTCTCCCAGCCTTTGCACTTGGCCTTGCAATGGTTTCTGAGTGGTTCACCAACAGGTCCATCTCATATTTCACAGATGCTGGTTTGGGTCTTGGTCAGGAAGCTCTTCCACTCCTGAGAGGAGGGAGCTCCTCCTCTTGCCTCCAGCCCCCCTTTCCCCTCCAGGGTCTCTCCCTCCTTATCTCCAGCTTCTACTTTCCCAAGGTCTTGTGACCTGCCCAGCCTGAAGGCCCTGCACCCCTCCTCTTTCCCCTCCCTCATCCTCTCCATCTGGTGGAAGAGGGCTGGGAGGAGAGGCGTGCTCCCTTCCTTGCCAATTTTTAAGAGTTCTTCCTACCTATACCTATTAACCCTGTTACCCTGTCTGTTGCAAGGCACTGGTCCTCAAGTCCTGTTCATTGTCTTCCTTTATAATGCTGTTATAATGCACATAAAATCTTAAGCTGCTACTTTGATATAAATATGTCCATCTTGTATTTCTGGGTTGTGGGTTTGAGACCTGGGTTAGGAAGGTCTCCGGGCTCCTGGAGGA
>VMDR010012563.1:0-26375 GCA_007922815.1 Macrotus californicus | reverse complement strand
CAAAAAAAAAAAAAGAGTAGGAGAGGTGTCCAGTAAAATGTGTTATCTGATGTGGACTCCACCCATGGAATCCATGTGTTGTGGATGTTATGCTATGGCTGCAAGGAACAACGAACAAATTCACATGGACTAAAGAAATCCGGTGGAGGAAAAGGGACAGTGCAGCCACTCTCTAAGTGAGAAAGAGAGGGCAGCCCGTGACACCTACCTGTACAGGCTTTTGTTGATATGCTAGGTACATTACATCAGGGATGGCCCTCATTTACTATGCACAGGTTTGCTTTATGCGGTTACCATTTACAGAAAGCAAAGGAAAGAATGTTGCCAATTACTTCAAATAGAAAGGTCATTTGCAAATGTAAAGGGAAATAGTGGCTGAACTGGTTACACTCACTTGAGAGGTTTAGCGCAGATCGCAATAAACCTCTGCTGCCTCAATTCCGGGTGAGGGAGTTTTTTAGCAAGAGCAAGGCTCAAAGTGGCCTAGGTACAATGCAGGCCTAATTCCCCATGGGAGAACCGATCTGTGGGTTTGCCTCCTGTGTGCCGAACACGCACCTGTCTGTTTTCTGAACAGAGCTGAACTACATTAAGCATTTCACACAGATAGGTTCCCTATAGTTATCTGAATTACAGAATTAGTGAAACTCTAAAGATAACCTTGAAAAAACAATGGAACAACAACTACTCTATCCACAATCAACTAAGCAAAGTTTGTTACAGGTGTAGAGAGAACATGGATATTTTAATAGCTAGGCAAAAGGATAGGAAATGACCCTTGACAAGAGAATTTGTTTCAAGTGTCTGGACAGGGGAAAATAGAGTGTAGAATGGAAGCAAGATGTAGCTAGAGAGAAAACCAAATTTGAAATGAGAATATTGCAAGGAAAGAGAAAGGTAAGATGGGCTAAGAGAAGGGAAGGGCAAAATATGTGGATCAAAATACACTATAGTATAAAATCTAGTGACTTATTATATACAAATTCACTGGACAAGAAATTAATGTTATAAAGCTATTCAGGAAAGAAAATATCACAAATCATGAAGGAGAGACCATAGTGGCTTTCGTATCCGTAGTCTCTTGTATTTACCACTGCTTTTTTTTCTTTCTGGATCTGCCTCTGTTGATGTCAGATGTTGACCCCATTTGACCTTAGGCAGTCTGTTTGATACTTCCAGTGATCTGCTGTCACTGGCTGTCTCTTTGAATTGTTAATACGGTCCCTCTGCACTCAGCAGTCAGGTTTAAGCACTGTAGGGTGGGGCTGAATCCCTCCTGTGGTGGGGGCTATTGTGTCCCCTCAAGTGGCTGCTCCTTGGAGGGGAGTGGTCTGCTAAGCAGGATGATTGCTGTGTATGAGGGTTGGCTCAGCACCAAATTCCAGCAGCTACTTTCTCAGTTCTCTCCCCATGCCTCCGTCCCCAGTCTCTCCTCAAGTCTCCCTAGTCCACTCTGTCTCTCCTTTGCCAATGATCTACAGTCTCTGGCTGCCTCCTTCAGTTGTTTATCTGGTCACTAGAACTCAGCAGTCAGGCTTAAGCAGCAAAGGGTGAGGGCAGATACCCTCTGTGGGTTGGGGCTATTGTTTCCCCTCAGGCTACTGCTGCTCAGAGGGGAGTGATCTGACTGAGCATAAAGGCTGCTGCAGTCTGGGAGGATGACTCACCACTGGGATCCCAGTGGCTATTCTCTCAGTTCTCTCCCCAAAGCCTCTGTTTCCAGTCTCTCCTCAAACATCTCTAGTCCACACTACCCCTGCCTTTCCCTGAACCCCAGGTACGTGGCTACAAATGAAAATTTGTGTGTTGGCTCTTTAAACGGGCCTTGCATCTCCAACCGTGTGTCTCTGGCAGAGAGCAACCCTGCTGCTTTTTCCACTGGTTGCTATCTGTACTTTTTGGGCTCTGGTGTTCTAGGCTGGGAGTACTAGCTTAGGGTTTAGACCCCAATCTTTGGGAGATCCAATGGGTCTCTTAATTAACTCCCCAGTGCCACTACCCATGGGTATACAACCAACCTTGTCAAGTCTCCACCACACTCTTACCACATCAGTTGTGCTGAAGCTAGTTCTGTATGTCCGAAGTTACATGCTTCTCTCTGTCCATTAACTCCTCTGCCATCTTCCCTCCATTTAGTATTTTTAATTATTATTTTTTCTTTTTTTTATAATTTTCTTAATTAAATTTTTTAAAGATTTTATTACTTTATTGTCACTCAATTACACTGGTCTGCCTGCCCCCCGACCTCTCCCTACCACCCCAGCCAATCCCACCTCCCTCATTTGCTCTCACCCTCCCCGTTGGTTATGTCCATGTGTCCTTTATAGCAGTTCCTGAAAACCCTTTCCCCCACTATCCCCTCCCAATTTCCCTCTGGCTATTGTTAAATTATTCTTAATTTCAATGTCTCTGGTTATATTTTGTTTCCTGTTATCTTTTGTTGATTATGTTCCAGTTAAAGGTGAGATCATATGGTATTTCTTCCTCACTGCCTGACTTGTTTGACTTAGCATAATGCTGTTCAGTTCTATTCATGCTGTCGCAAAGGGTAAGATCTCCTTCTTTCTCTCTGCTGTGTAGAATTCCATTGTGTAAATGTACCTTAGTTTTTTGATCCACTCATTGACTGATGGGCACTTAGGTTGCTTCCAGCACCTGGCTATTGTAGGTTGTGCTGCTATGAACATTGGGGTGCATAGGTTCTTTTGGATTGGTGTTTCAGGGCTCCTAGAGTGAAATCTCAACAGCAGAATTGCTGGGTCAAGAGGCAGTTCAATTTTTAGTTTTCTGAGGAAATTCCATACTGTTTTCCACAGTGGCTGCACCAGTCTGCAATCCCACCAACAGTGCACTAGGGTTCCCTTTTCTCCACATCCTCTCCAACACTTGTCTGTTGATTTGTTTATGATGGCCATTCTGACCGGTGTGTAGTGGTATCTCATGGAGGTTTTAATTTACATCTCTCTGATGGCTAGTGATGTGGGGCAGCCTTTTGTATGTATCTGGGCCCTCTGTATATCCTCCTTGGAGAAGTGTCTGTTCAAGTTTTTACCAATTTTTTTAAATGAATTTTTTGTCTTCCTGGAGTGGAGTCGTATGAGTTCTTTACATATTTTGGAGATCAAACCCTTGTCCGGGGCATCATTGGCAAATACATTTTCCCATACGGCTAGTTCTCTGTTCATTTTAATGCTCTTTTCTTTAGCCATGCAGAAGCTTTTTAATTTGATGAGGTCCCATTTGTTCATCTTTCCTTTATATCGCTTGCTTTAAGGGACACATCAGTGAAGATGTTGCTGCATGGAATATCTGAGATTTGCCTGCCAATGTTTTCCTCTAGGACTTTTATGGTGTCACAACATATATTTAAGTCTTTTATCCACCTTGAATTTGTTTCTGTGTGTGGTATAAGTTGGTGGTCGAGTTTCTTTTTTTTGCATGTAGCTGTTCAGCACTCCCTACACCATTTATTTAAGAGGCTATTTTTACTCCATTTTATGCTTCATCCTCCTTTGTCCAATATTAATTGACCATAGAGACTTGAGTTTCTTTCTGGGCTCTCTATTCTGTTCCATTGGTCTATGTGTCTGTTCTTATGCCACTACCAGGCTGTTTTGATTACAGTGGCCTTGTAATACAGTTTGATATCAGGTATTGTGATCCCTCCTGCTTTGTTCTTCTTTCTCACAATTGCTGCAGCTATTCGGGGTCTTTTATGGTTCCATATAAATTTCTGAAGTGTTTGTTCTGTATCTGTGAAATGTGTCATTGGTGCTTTAATAGGGATTGCATTGAATCTATAAATTGCTTTGGGTAGTATGAACATTTTGATGATGTTAATTCTTCCTGTCCATGAGCATGGTACATGCTTCCATTTGTTTGTGTCTTCCTTAATTACTTTCTTCAGTGTTGTATAGTTTTCTGAGTACAGGTCTTTTACCTCCTTGGTTAGGTTTATTCCTAGGTACTTTGTTTTTCTTGTAGCTATACTAAATGGGATTTTTTTCCTTCATTTCTGTTTCTTTTTTTTTTATAATACAAAAATTTTCTTGTTTTTATTTTTTTTTACCTTTACAATCTTTAATTTCTTTATTGTTGTTCATTTACAGTTGCCTGCATTTCCTCCCACCACTCCCCCCCCCACTCCAGCCAATCCCACCCCCCTCCCCTTGGTCAGAAGGGAAGGGGGAGGGAACAGTGCGGGGAAGGGTTTTCTGTTTCTGATATTTCATTGTTGGTGTACAAAAATGCCTTTGATTTGTGAATATTGACTTTGTATCCCGGTGTTTTGCCAAATTCATTTATTAGGTAGAGTAGTGTTTTGGTGGAGTCTATAGGATTTGCTATGTATACTCTCATGTCATCTGCAAACAATGACAGTTTTACTTCCTCCTTTCCAATTGGGATGTCTTTTATTTCTTTTTCTTGTCTGATTGTTGTGGTTAGGACTTCTAATACTTTGTTGAATAGGAGTGGTGAAAGTGGGCATCCTTGTCTTGTTCCTGATTTTAGTGGGAAAGCTCTAAGTTATTGCCCATTGAGTATGATGTTGGCTGTAGGTCTCTCATATATTGCCTTTATTATGTTCAGGAATGCTCCCTCTATTCCCATTTTGATAAGTGTTTTTATCATACATGGGTGCTATACCTTATCAAAGGCTTTTTCTGCATCTATTGATACAATCGTGCAATTTTTGTCTTTTGCTTATGTGGTGTATTATGTTTATTGATTTGCGAATATTGTACCATGCTTGTATCCCTGGGATGAATCCCACTTGATTGTGCTGTATGATCTTTTTAATGTATTGCTGGATGCAGTTTGCCAATATTTTGTTAAGGATTTTAGCATCTAAGTTCATCAGTAATATTGGCCTGAAGTTTTCTTTCTTTGTTATGTCTTTATCTGGTTTTGGGATTAGGATGACGCTGGTTTCATAAAAAGAGTTTGGGAGCCTTCCATTTTCTTGAATTTTTTGGAATAATCTGTGGAGGATGGAGGTTAGCTCTCCCATAAATGCTTTGTAAAATTCTCCTGTAAAGCCATCTTTCCAGGGCTTTTATGTGTCGGAAGCTTTTTGATTATTTCTTCAATTTCATCAGCTGTGATTGGTCTGTTCAGGCTTTCTGCTTCTTCTTCATTCAGTTTTGGAAGATTATATTTTTCTAGAAATTTGTTCATTTCACCTAGGTTTTCAAATTTCTTGGTATATACTTCTTCATACTAGTTTCTTACAATCCTTTGCATTTCTGTGATATCAGTTGTAGTCTCTCCTCTTTCATTTCTGATTGTGTTTATGTGTGTCCTCTCTCTTTTTTTCTTGATGAGCCTGCTTAAAGGCTTGTCCGTTTTACTTATCCTTTCAAAGAACCAGCTTCCGGATTTATTGATCCTTAGAATTATGCTTTCAGTCTCTATGTTATTTAATTCTCCTCTGATCTTGGTATTTCCTTCCTTCTACTTGCTCTGGGCTGTCTTTGTTGTTGTTCCTCTAGTTCTTGTAGGTGTTGGGTTAGCTCATTTGTTTGAAATGTTTCTATCTTTTTGGGTAGGCCTGTGCTGCTATGAATTTTCCTCTCAGGACAGCCTTCACTGTGTCCCATAAATTTTAGATTGTTGTGTGTTCATTTTCATTTGTTTCCAGAAACACCTTGATTTCTTCCTTGATCTCATTCTTTAACCATTCATTGTTTAACAGTATGCTAGTCAATCTCCATGAGTTTGAGTGTTTTGGGTTTTTTTCCTTGAGGTTAGTTTCTAGTTTTAGTCCTTTGTGGTAGGAGAAAATGCTTGATATGATTTTGATTTTCTTGGATTTGTTGAGACATGTTTTGTGATCTGTCATGTGGTCTATCTTCAAAAATATTCCATGTGCATTTGAAAGGAATGTGTATTTTGCTTCTTTGGGATGAAACGCTTTATATATCGCTTAAGTCCATTTCATATAGGGCTTTGTTCAATGCCACAATGTCTTTGTTGATATTCTGTTTGGATTATTTGTCCATTTTTGACAGTGGGGTGTTAAAATCCCCTACTATAATTGGTTGCTGTTAATATTTTTCTTGAAGTCCTCTAAGGTTTTCTTTATATATTTGGGTGCTCCTATGTTGGGTGCATTATGTATACAATGTTTATTTCTTCTTAATGGATTCTTGCCTTGAGTATTATGAAGTAATTTTCTAGACTTCTTTTATGGCTCTTCTTTTGAAGTCTATTTTGTCCGATATGAGTATTGCTGTGTTGGCTTTTCCCCCGTTCATTTGCTTGAAATATTTGTTTCCAGCTCTTCATTTTCATTCTGTGTAGGTCTTTTGTTCTGAGGTGGGTCTCTTGTAGGCAGCACATGTGTGGGTCATGCTTTCTTATCCATTCAGCTACTCTGTGTCTTTTGATTGGCACATTTAATCCATTTATATTTAAGGTTATTATTGATAGGTACTTATTCATTGCCATTTTTTTGTACTGGTGTTCCTCTCTCTTTTACTGTTTTTCTTCCTGTTCTTAAAGCAGATCCTTTAACATCTCTTGCAGAGCTGGTTTGGAGGTGGTATATTCTTTGAGGCTTCTTTGGTTCAAGAAGCTCTTTATTTGGTCTTCCATTTTAATTGAGAGCCTTGCTGGATAGAGTAGCCTTGGTTGCAAACCTCTGGTTCTCATTACTTGGGATATTTCTTGCCATTCCCTTCTGACTTGGAGTGTTTCCATGGAGAAATCAGCTGCTAGTCTTCGGGGCTCCCTTGTATGTTATTTCCTGTTTCTCCCTTGCTACCTTTAAGATTCTCTCTGTGTCTTGGAATTTTGCTATTTTAATTATGATGTGTCTTGAAGTGGGCCTCCTTGGGTTCCTCTTCATTGGGACTTTCTTTATTTCCTGGGTTTGTGTGACTTTTTCTCTCATCAGAATAGGGAAGTTTTTCATCATTACTTTTTCAGAAAGGTTTTCTATCCCTTGCTCTTCTTCTTCTCCTTCTGATATCCCTATTATACAGATATTGTTGTATTTCATGTTGTTCTTAAACTCTCTTGGTTCTTTCTGAGCCTCTTTTCCTTTTCTTGCTCTTTCTGGGTGTTTTTTCTACCTTGTCCTCCAGGTCACTAATCTGATGCTCTGCTTCGTCGACCCTGCTTTTGATTCCTTCCACTGTGTTCTTCAGTTCAGAAATTGCATTCTTCATTTCCTCTTAGCCCTTGTTGATAGTTTCTGTTTTCTTTTTCATGTTGATATAGTTTGCTGTGAGTTCATTGTAGTTTCCCTGTAGTTTTTGGTAATTGTTTGTGAGCTCATTGAGTTTCCTCATAACCATTGATTTGAACTCAATATCTGGTAGTTGACTTGCCTCTGTTTCATTTATCATTGTTTCTGAGGCTTCCTACTTTCCTTTCATTTGGGGATTTTTTTCTTTGTCTCCCCATTGTTTGTGAGACTCTTCTTGTTAGTCTCTGCTTTTTAAATTGGTCTGTTCTGGCTCCCTGGGTTTATGGTGTGAACTTCTATGATAGAGCACCTGTGAGATTCAGTGGTACAGTCTCCTTGATCTCCTGAGCTTGCTGATCTTAGGCTGTCATTTATGTTGGCTCTCAGTATGTCTTTTGGTTTTGTCATTGTGTCTTTCTTTGGTGAGTCCTTCATTACAGCTGGTTAATTGAGGGTGACTTCGTCTATCACATCTTGTATTCTGTTGTGCAGGTGTGGGCACGTTTTGTTGAAGCTGGTTCTTCTGTGTTTACAAGATTTTAAGGAGTCCCTCTTTCTCTTGTTGAGCTGTTTGTTCTCAGTAATTTCCCCACCATTTTGTTGTATTTGCAGATTATTCTTTGGTTTAGTTAGTGAGGCTTCCACTCCCTCCTTCACCTTGTTCTGTTGTTATCTGTTGTTGCTTCCTTTGTTGGTGGGTTTCCTCTTCCAGCAGGTGTACTGGTGTTCACAGCCCCCACCATGATATTTTACCCAACTAGCCACTTTTTAGAAGGGGTGAAAAGGAGATAAGACTCTTGTTGGGAGGGGAAGGATTATGAGTTGAATCTAGCCTAGAAAGCAGTGAGCTTGTGGGAGGTCATATTATGAGGTAAAGTGAGAGAAAAGGATAGAAAATGGGTGTAATGTGTGAGCGAATAGTTAACCACAACAGTAATAGAGTTCAGGAAACAATGAATTGAGCTATGATGTGGGAGGGGTGCTATACAGTATTTACAATTGTATGGAACAGCAATTATTTACAATAGTAATGTAGCAACAATCATATAACAGAATTTATGTGATCTGGATAACAAGAATAGGAAGTAAAGGACATAGAGTAGTATTCTAATGGAACACAAGTGAAGTGAAAGATGGCAAAATTAAAAATACAGTATGAAAGAGAGAAGAAGGGAAACCAGTCTTACAATGCAGTTTCACAATCCAATTGAAGAAGGCTAAACAGAGAAGAGAAGTACAAAAATACTAATAAAATAAAACATGTAAGAGTAATGAAAAATTAGTAATATAACTATACTATAAGTTGCAAGTTCTCTGGAGTAGCAAGTTGAAATTTGTCTAATTGTCTCAGCTGTTGGATGACCTCTCGTTGGGTGCAGCTCTGGTCTTTTCACAGCTCCAGGTTTTATTGTCCCACTTGTGGGAATAAAAAAAGAAGAAAAAAAAAAAGAAGGAATTAAGAAGGAATAAAAGAGGAAAGAGAGGAAGAATTGAAGAAAGAATAAAAAAGAAATAAGTAAAGAAAGGAAGAAAGCGTTACAAGAAAAAAAAAATCACTTAAATTAAAAGGTCTCCTGCTGTCTACAAAACTGCCAAACCAGTTCTGCTGGTCTTCTAGTCTGCAGCAAGCTTAGGGGGAATTGGTTTGGCTTTACTCCCTTCCTGAGCTGCAGACTGTGCTGTTGCCCAGCTTCTGGCCCAGTTCCTTAGTTTGATGTCATGATGCAGACCCATCCTGTAGGACCGTGTGTTGTGGATGCTTGTCCTATGTCTCTGGACAAGTGACAAACAGCGAACAAATTCACAGGAACTAAAGAAATCTGGTGGAGACACAGGGACAGCATGGCAACTCTCTAAGTGGGGAAGAGAGGGCGTGAGGGCAAGAGAGAGCGAGAGGGCAATAGGGCGAGAGGGAGAGAGAGAGGGAGAGAGAGAGGGAGAGAGAGAGAGAGAGAGAGAGAGAGAGAGAGAGAGAAAGAGAGAGAGAGAGAGAGAGAGAGAGAGAGAGACAGCCTGGCTGCTCTTTGAGTGAGAAAGAGAGCCAGAGAGAGAGAGAGAGAGTGTGAGAGGGCCTTGACTCCTGCCTCGAGAGGCTTTTATTGATATTCTAGGTAGATTACATAAAGGATGGTCCTCATTTACTATGCACAGGTTTGCTTTAGGTGGTTACCATAACAAAAGATAGAATGTTGCTAATCCCTTCAAGATAAAGGTCATTTGCAAATGTAAAGGAAAAAGTGGTTGAACTTGTTACACCCAAACTTGAGAGGTTTAGCATAGATTTTAGGAAGTTACTTTAAAGATATGCAGTAAACATTTGCTATCTCAATTCAGAGTGAGGGAGTTTAGCAAGAGCAAGTCTCAAAGCAGCCTAGGTACAATGCAGGCCTGATTCCCAATAGAAGACCGATCCGTGGGTTTGCTTTCCTGCCCGCTGAACACGCATCTGTCTGTTTTCAGAATCAGAGCCGAGTGGATATTCGGCATTCCATGTGGATAGGTTCCCTATAATCTACTTGTTTTTAGTTATGAGGCTACATTTGCCATTGCCAGGTCGATTGGTTCCTTATATTATTTTTAGTTAGGACTGCTACAGACCCCACAAAGCTTACTACTTCCTGATGTCTCACACGACCCTGGGAAAATAATGTCCAAATGCAGCAAAGTACACAAAACATTATTAGAACCAGTAAACAACCAGCAGCTCCAAAGACCCACACTCTCAGATTTAGTCCATCAAACCAATTTTTGGGGTCTAGCCATCGACATTGTAACAGGTTTCGAAAAACCTCTTGCTTAGTCAACTGTTGAATATCCTGCAGCTGCTGATGTAATTCTAGCTGCAATTTATCAATTTGTCCTTTTAAGTTGGTAGAAAAGGCCCCTCTTAGGCAATGTTGAATGTTGCTCCAGGAATACGGACTGCAACTCCACTGGAACAGGGTGATGCACAGCTTGGAGAATCCGGGGTCACAGGTCAGCTCTTGGCAGGTCACTAGTGTGTCCTGGCATTGGCCAATCCAGTCGAGTGCTTATTCAACTGCAGAAAGGCGAGTCAGGATCTTTTGATCAATCTGGGCCTGTTGAAGCATTTCTAAAGTAGTATTGGTTAAGAGAACATCAACAGTATGAGCAGTTTGAACTGAGTCAACAAGGGTGGTGGTTGCCATGGCAGCAGTGGCTGCAATAACTATAGCAGACAATAAATGCAATTAGGGTCCGAACGAACCATCGGACTCATATACACGCCAGCACATTGTTAAGAGCTTCTATGCCATTGGAATCCTCCCATTCCCTGGTCACGTCAACTGGTACCCATACTTGAGCTTGTCTTCTAACTATATAAACTGTAGTGAGGTTTAACTGAGTAATATTGAGATGAGTAAGGCAGCTGACATATATGTAGCCTGCAGGGACATGCAGAGAATAAATCTTTACTGATTCGTTATAAAAGACCTGGGCTGTTCCTGGGGTTGCTAAAAATAGGAAGGGGTGTGAGGTACAAACTGTGACCCAATCTTGCTCTGGAGAGTCAATCTTGTATGAACATCACAGAGCACCCTTAGGGTCACAACAAATTTTTATATCCAAATGCTTCCTAGTATCAAAAGGCAAGCCCATTTTCCAAGAGTTATAGTGCCACGGGCTAGTGTGGTTGGGAGAAACAATTCAGATAATAGGTGCCCTGGTGCCAGGCCCTTCTCACCACATATTAGTATATAGTCATTGGGGCTGAGCCAGAACTGTTGTTATGTCATGCTTAGCTAATGTTTTCCAGTTAGCTCCCCAATTCTCTACTACAAAAGGACTTTGGGGGAGAAAAGCAATGGTGGCATTCAGTCCTCAGCATAAGGACCAGAAGACTGAGTCATTACGGCTAGTATCTAGAGTACAAAGAGGAACCAGAGGGAGGGGATTGAAAGTATGGTAAACCCCCTCATGGGTACGCAGGCCAACTGTGCCTACCATGGACAGCTGACAGTAATCACTGCATTGCTCTTTGTTTGCAGCATAAAGTTCCTCCTTTAAAGGAAAGCATAAGGTGTTAGTAAGAACAGAAAAACAAACTGGTAAGTGCTCGGCAGCATAAATAGTATTTTTCGGCACTAGTATTCAGTGTTTGTTTTCTTCTAGTGGGCCATCAGGGGGCATCCACACTCCTCTAGTCCACTGAGTATCATCAGTGGAAAAGGGAGGCTCAACATTCTACCAGGTATGTAGTTTAAATACTGGTGGATCAATAATGTGGCTCCAATAGATATAAGAGGGATTAACCTCGGTAGCTAGGCCCTGCCCCCCTAGGCAGAATATAATAGCAATTAAAAGCAAAGTTTTAGCCGAATTGGCTGACAGCACTGCTAGATAAGCAATAAACCTGTTTTCTGGGGTATCTTCTACTTTTGTTTCAGCAAGAATCTTCTCAGCTTGATCATTAAGAGCTTTAATGTGCCCCCATGTTGTGGGGATGCCCCTAAAGGAAACATCATGGGACATCGGGGGTTGTGGCTCTCTGCAGGAGGCATCTGAGCTTCAGCCCCTGTTATCCGAGCAAGCCCCATCCTCCGTTGGCGGACCCAGATCTGTGAGTGACGCTGTGGGTGTTTGTTCTTCTGGTTGTTCAGGGTCAGCTGGGTCATCTGGTTTGTCAGTTGATCGGTTCTTGCCTCCAGGTAGTGGAGCTTGGTGTCTATTCTGCTCATGATAAGGCTTTATTCGTTTGGCTGGCAGCCAGACAGGACCTGTAGGAAAGGAAACACAAGCATACCCTCTTCTTCATGTTAAGAGGTCTACAGGACCCTGCCAAGTGCTATCTCCTAGTGAATCTCTATATAAAACTGAGGGTAAGGCGGTTTTGATTCTTTTGTTTGAAAATGTTTTTCAATTGGAGTATGGAGAGATTCATCACAGTTTAGGAAATTATAGATAAACATGACTAACATAGTCAAGTTTTGGGGGGAGGACTCCTGACTCCGTCTTTCTTGTTTTTTAAGGAGATTTTTAAAGGTATGATGAGCCTGCTCTACAATTGCCTGACCAGTTGGATTGTAAGGGATTCCTGTTTTATGTTGGATGTTCCAACACTGAAGGAAGACCTGGGTGGAATGAGCTAGGTATACGGAGCCATTATCAGTTTTAATTTGCTGAGGCCTTCCTAAATGACTAAAGGCTTCAAGCCAATGGGCTTGTATATTTTTAGCAGACTCTCCTGTTAAAGCAGATGCATGTAAGGCACCAGAATAAGTATCAGTAGAGATATGAACATATTTAAAGTTTCTAAAGGGAGCATAATGGGTGACATCTCTTTGCCAGATTGTTTGAGATTTTAGTCCTCGAGGATTAACTCCTATAGATGGGGGTGCCGTGGTAAGGGCTTGGTAATCAGGACACTCTTTAATAATTTGCTTAGCTTGGGAGAAAGGAATGTCAAATTGCTTTTGGAGTCCCTGGCTGTTTTGATGAAAAAACTGATGAGAAGCTGTTGCTTGCTGGAAGGCAGTAAGGACACTAAGGCATCTGCCTTATTGTTACCATCCACCAGGGGGCCAGGCAGGCCCAAATGGGATGGAATATGAGTAATGAAGAGGGGGTATCCTCGCTTGTCAAGGAGGGACTGTAGGGTCAGAAACAAGTTAAGTAGATTGGGGTCAATAGAAGTCTTAATTAATGCCTGATCCAGATGCAGAATAGTATAAACAGTATATCCTGAGTCACAGACTATATTCAAAGCTTCCTGGGGCCATTGCCGCAGGGCCATAATTGCAGCGAAAAGCTTGGCCCTTTGAGTAGAGAGAGGAATGTCCTGAGGATACAAAATTTCTACAGTTTTTTCCTTCTTGCCAGACAATAGCGGCCCAGCCTGTCTTACGGATCTGTCAAGAAACATGGTTCTTGCCCCAGTTATTGGTGTTGGACTAACTTTCTCTGCAAGCCTTATATGAAGGAAGGGAATGTTTTGAAGCAGCCTATCTGAGGGCAGATTAATTTCTAGTCCTCCTATGAAGTCAGCCATGGCACACTGAAATTCCAAAGACTGAGCCACTAATCGTTGCAAATAGACTTGAGTTAAGGGGATGTGAATGAAAGCAGGATCATATCCAAATAACTGCTGTGTTCGCTCATGCCCTTTTATAATAAGATGGCACAACGCAGTGACATAGGTGGTAATAGTGCGTTGTGGCTGATGAAGCAGAAAAAGCCACTCTATCATATTTAAGTGGGGTGACAGCTGTCCTGTAAGACCTGTTGGGGTGCCTAAGGTTGGGAAACAGAAAAGCCAGATAGGGAAGTGGGGATCAATTCTAGTTAATTGTCACTGCTGAATCTGTTGATTTACTGTAGTTAATTCTTGTAGGGCCTCAGGGGATAATTTTCTAGGGGAATTTAGATCAGGGTCCCTTTTAAGGGCATTAAATAGATGAGTAAATTGTTGGGTAGGTATTTCAAGGCTGGGTCACACCCAGTTGATTGCCCCCAGGAGTTGTTGGAGGTGATTAAGAGTTAAATTGTTGGATGGAATGATTTGAAGTACTTGGGGCTGAATTGTCCAGTTAAAAAGGATATAGCCTAAATATTTCCAAGGCTCTGAATTCTGGATTTTTTCTGGAGCAATTACTAGCCTAGCAGAGGCCACAGAATTTTTAAGAAAGGAAGTGGTCTTCGCTAGAATATCTTATGAAGGAGCTGTGATCAGGATATCATCCATATAATGATAGATAATTGAATTGGGAAATTGATCTCTTACTGGTTAAATGGCAGTATGAATGAAATGTTGGCAGATAGTTGGACTATTAAGCATTCCCTGAGGCAAAACTTTCCATTGGAATCTCTGCAAAGGCTGAGAATTGTTAATGACTGGGAGGGAAAATGCAAAACGCTCCCCGATCCCTTTCTGCTAAAGGGATTGTAAAGAAGCAGTTCTTTAGGCCAATAACTAAAAGTGGCCAATTCTTTCGAATGCAAGCTGGATTAGGGACTCCAGACTGTAGGGGGCCCATCAGCTGGACAGATTCACTGATATATATTTCTTAAATCATGAATAAGCCTCCATTTGCCAGATTTCTTTTGTACAACAAAAATAGGCGTATTCCAAGGGCTGGTAGAGGGTTCAATATGACCTGCTTCTAATTGTCGGGTCTATTCAAGTCGCTCTCATTTAAGTGGCCACTGATCAACCCATACTGGCATGTCGGAAAGCCAGGTAAGCAGTAGGGGAGTTGTGAGAGCAGTGGCCATTAGGGAAAATTTAGCAGAGAGATTTGCATTCCCCACTGACTGAGGAGATCATGGCCCCAAATATTAAGGGGCATAGGCAAGATATATGGCTGAATTCTCCCTACCTGTTCTTCTGGCCCATAACTTTTAAGAGACCATACACTGACTTGTAGTTGAGAAACTCCTCCTACACCCGTGACAGGCATTCTGCTGTCTGTTAGAGGCCATTCAGGAGGTCAAAACTGATTTGAGATAACGGAGATGTCGGCTCCTGTATCTATGAGGCTATGAAAGGTCTTATTCTTTACCCTTATTTGTAAGATTGGTTTGTTTAACTTAATTGATTCTGTCCAAAAAACTGATTGATTGTACTAACAAAGCCTCTTTCTCCCCTCACTGTATTTTGAGTCTTTGAGGTTATGTAGGGGAGTAGGAACAACTGGGCAATATGCATTTGGGCAGGAATAATATGATAGCCAGAAGCTTTAAGCATGATTTTAGTTTCCCCTTGATAATCTGAGTCAATGACCCCTGACTGGACAAAGATGCTGTGGTAGTAATACTGGATCTCCCTAAGATTAAACCGACTATTCCTGGGGGTAAAGGTCCCCAGACACCAGTAGGAGATATAACTATTTGATCCTGTTCCCTTAAGATGATCTTGCTGATGGTGACCAAGTCCAACCCTGCACTTCCGCGGGTGGCTGCATGAAGATCAGAAACTGTGCATTTCCTTGGATTCCCTGATGCTGATTGCTGTTCTGAAAGCTCCGATTGGGGTCGGGGGCACTGAAGCGGGTGGCCCCTTGGAAGTTTTCCTGAATGGGCTGGCCATTTGTCAAATTTAGAGTGGCATTCATTTGCCCAATGTCTGCCTTTGTCACAGCATGGACAATCCTTTGGGGGAAGCTTGCCATTATTTCTTCCCCCTTTTGACATGGACAGAGTCTCTGTGCAGGTGACTGGGATTTCCACAGTTGTAACACCTGGAATCTCCCCTAATTGCAGCAGCCAAAAGAGAAGTCTTGTGCTGTTCCATGCCAACATCTTGGCAAGCCTTGATAAACTCACTGATGTCTCTGGTGGTAGCTCGCAGGGGTCCTATAATGGCCCTGCAGTCCTTGTTGACATTCTCATAAGCTAGCTGCCATAAGAGTCTTAGCTGCTTTGTCATTATCTATTTGCCTAGCAATAGCTTCTTGGAGGCGATCAATAAAGTCAATATATGCCTCCATAACATCCTGATGGACATTGAAAAGGAAGAAGTTTCCTTGGCCTGAGAATCAGGCATGGCCTTCATGGCCCTGAGAGCAATTTGAGCACTTTGAGTAAAAGCCTGAGGATCAAGCCTGGCTTGGTCTGCAGCGGTAGCAAAATCACCAGACCCAAGCAGCATAGAGAGAGTGACGGGATTATTCATTTGTGCATTTTCCGCTGCTTGGTGGTTAGCTCGCTGAGAGTACTCTGAATGCCGGATCATAAATTGAGCTGGGGTTAAGACTGTCCTGGCCAGGGCAATCCAACCACAAGGGGCCATTCTGTAGCTGTCAATGATGGCTTGAAGTAGCCCATTAGTATAGGTAGACTGAAGCCCATTTTCTTTAATGTTCTTTTTTAGATCTTTGTAGAGGGAAAAAGGAAGGGACTCATGGACATTTCTTTGACCCTTAACTATAATGGGGAAAGCCAAAAGGGCATCTAAATCCCCAGCCTCTGCTGCTTGCCGAAGGCACTGTTGCATGACCCCAACAGGATATCTGTCTAAAATTTTTGGCTTTCTTAGTGGTGAATCATCCAGTGAGGAGAAACACTCCCAGAGTTGAGGTAAGGAGTGACGGCTATGAGGCAGGTCCTCTGGTGGGGCTGTAGGTGCAACTTTCTTGGCTAGTTCTACTGCTGAGTCATATATGACTTCCTTCTCTGAACCAGAATCCTTAACCTCCTCTATGACTAGCTCCGAATTCTTGACCCATATGGGCATAAGACCAGTCCTAACCAGCCCCCAAGTTAATAAATTTTGAGCTCCAATAGAAACATCATTGTCCTGTAAAGATTTTAATTTATTGCCTGCCTCCTCCCAGATCTTAATATCTAAGGTTCCCTTGTTAGGAAAAGCAGGGTAGTATTTCTTTATAGTTCACAAAAGCCAAATGAGATGTCATTCCTTTAGCTTACATCCTGCTCCCCGGAGGAGCTGTTGTAACAAATGCAGGTAAACTTTCTGCTCTTTAGATAACCAGAACCCATTTGTTATTAAAAGGTTTCTATTCACTTTGTTGTCCTTTCCAGACCCCGCCACTTTTGCTGGACCCTAACTAATTAGCTACTAGGGGATATAGTGTGGTGGATCAAAATGTGCTGTTGGTGAAAGACAGTCAGGGAGAGGGTCTCGTACCCTAACCCTGCTTATGGGTCTCGGATTCTCCCCAGGTGTCTAGGACTGTGAGGGGCGGGGGGGGGGGGGGGGGGGGGGGGGGGGGGGTGGGTGGGCCTGAAGCGCTAAGTGACCCACCTTTATATCGCGCTTACCCAGATGAGCCAGAAGTTAGATTAAGTTGTTTTGGAGATCCCTATAAGGCCCCTGCACGTCTTAGGAATTGATCCCAGACACCCTCACAAGATTCCAACTCACGTGGGAACACCCGATTTCTCAAGTGGAGGGGAGGAAGTGCCTTTTATCTTCGGAGCTGGGCGAATGCCAAAAGCTCTCATACAAAACCTGTGACTAACACTAAATTCTTCTGGAAAGCGATCTTTGGAGTCCGGTTGAAGCCGAAACACTCATTCACTATCCACTTTTCCTTATGTAGGCAGACAGAGGGAAACGGCAAAATCAAAAGGACCACAAGAGGCAGCTTGAAAGAAAGGATTTGCTGAAATGCTTGTAAATAGCTCAGTAACTAGTTGCTGTTTTCAAAATTGATTAGAGGAAAGGTCTTTGCTCTTTCTCCCAATCCTAGACCTAGTTGGGGGTTGTGCTGCGGGGACAGGCTTGTGAATGTTTTTACAGTGTGCCTTCTCGTTGCATGGACTTTTGCTTGCGGCTGGCGGAAAACCTAGTGTTCTAACCCGGTCCATGATACCAGCTGATCCTGTCACGGGACACTTCTAGCAGCGAGCGCCCTTGTAGCTTTTAACTGCTCAACCTGTGCCCACGAAATTTGCGGCAGATGCTTGGGAGAGAGAGCAAGGCTCCTGCTTACTAAAGAGGGTACAGAGATAAAGCAGTCGCAAGAGAGGGTGACCTAGGAAGAAATCCCCTTTTCCCTGAAATCCAACACACCGTAAGACCTTACCAAAAAGCCTCGGTGTCCTCTGCCCTTACCTGGGCAGATGCGTGCACTCCAGCCACGTTGGTGTGTTGTCCACAACTGCAGCTCATAGCCTCTGGTCCCTGTTCGGATGCCAGATGATGCAGACCTGTCCCACGGGACCACATGTTGTGGATGCTTGTCCTATGTCTCTGGACAAGTGACAAACAGTGAACAAATTCACACGGACTAAAGAAATCTGGCGGAGACAAAGGGATGGCATGGCAACTCTCTAAGTGGGAAAGAGAAGGCAAGAGGGAGAGAGAGGGAGAGAGGGAGAGAGAGAGAGAGAGAGAGAGAGAGAGAGAGAGAGAGAGAGAGAGAGAGAGAGAGAGGGAGAGCGCGCCAGGACCCCTGCCTCAACAGGCTTTTATTGATGTTCTAGGTAGATTACATCAAGGATGGTCCTCATTTACTATGCACAGGTTTGCTTTAGGTGGTTACCATAACAAAAGATAGAATGTTGCTAATCCCTTCAAGATAAAGGTCATTTGCAAATGTAAAGGAAAAAGTGGTTGAACTGGTTACACCCAGACTTGGGAACTTTAGCATAGATTTTAGGAAGTTACTTTAAAGATATGCAGTAAACATTTGCTATCTCAATTCAGAGTGAGGGAGTTTAGCAAGAGCAAGTCTCAAAGCAGCCTAGGTACAATGCAGGCCTGATTCCCCATGGGAGACCGATCCGTGGGTTTGCTTCCTGCCCGCTGAACATGCATCTGTCTGTTTTCAGAATCAGAGCTGAGCTGCACTCAGCATTCCACACAGATAGGTTCCCTATACTGCCAGGCCCCCAGTGCCCTTCTGCACCCAGGCTATGCCTTCAGACCACCAGTTGGCTATCCTTGAGGTGTTCTAATTAGGGAAAATTCATACACCACCTTCTTGCTCTTTGCTGTCCTAGATGTTAGGGACTCTCAGAGTCCCTTCAGGCTAGTTCAGCCCCCCTACTGGGTTAAGTCTTTTGGGGGATTGCTGATTCCCTGAGCCCTGAAGTTCTCCTCTGCGAGGGCATCTATACCTTCTTCTTAGAGAGCTAGTCGGGTACCGCTGGCCCTGAGGATACAGGTGTGCACCTCCTCTGCTGCTTCCCCCAGGGCGCAGGGACAGGAGTCAAGGTGCCTCTGGGCAGCAGGGTCAGGCGTGCTCCCTCCCAGGGCTATGGTCATGCGTGCTTGGCCTCCGCTACTGTGGCGGGACCGGCAGCCTCCAGTGCCGCAGGTTGGGGTGCCCCCTGTCGCAGGGCTTCGGGTGTGAGCATGGGGCCTTCTGAGCCACTGCGGGAGCACCACGCACTTGGGTGGGTAGGGGTGCAGTAGGCTGGGGCAGCTGCTGCGGAGAATTCCCCAAACAGCTGCTGAGTGCCTCTTTGTCCTCTTTTTCTTTTTGAAAAACTCCTTCTGCTCAAGCCTGCCACTCCAAACAAACACCTGACCTCCCACACAGCCCGGCTCTGCAATCAGATGGGGGACTGACGGTGTCTGGGTCCCTCATGGCTCAACTCTTCCCAGCTGGTATCCACAGTCTCAGTGGATGCACACAGCCCCTGTGTTTTTGCCACTTGGTCCTTATTTACTCCCTGTGACTTCAAGCATCCAGGTCTTTCCCAGATTGACAGGGGAGGGAGCCGTTGACCTGGTTCTCTCCCAAGAACCCTATGGCAGTCCCAGTGGTCTCTGGGCCTGGGACTACAGCCGCCCTGGTCCCCGCGCTGGTCCCAGGGACCTTATTGTCCTGAAGCACACTTCTTACCATGTGATTTTTTAATTTCCTCTATAGTTTTGGGTCTCCAATCTTCACATATGCTGGGATACCATTGGCTGTTCGCTCTGTTCCTCAGGAAGATCAGCTAGGTGTCTCACCTGTGTTCAGGGGGAAGTGGATTCCACTCCCACCTATCTCGCCGCCATCTTCCAATTTCTCCTAATTAATTTTTTAATACATGATTTATGTACTTTCTAAAAATTGCAAAACAACAAAAAAGTATATTGTGTAAAGTCTCCTTTCTATCTCTATGCCAATCTCTTACAGATTCAGAAATGTTCTGTGTATATCCAAGCCCTCTTTTCTTTCTTCACACAAATGGTAACATAATAAATACTGTTTTCACCTAATGTGTCTGTGAGATGGGCCTACATTTGTTCACGTAGATATGTCTAAAGGCTTTTGTGACTGGAGAGTGTTACATTTTATGAATTGACTAGTGGGGGTTTGAAGTCAGAGACTCTTCCCAAACTACAACTTCAATAGATTTGTGGGTAAAACTTTAAGGGCAAAAATGCTTGATTAGAAACCATGTAATAAAGTTGACTACAAGAGGCTCAAGGAGACAGCTCTGGTAAAAGAATATGCTTTCTTTGCATTTTACATGGAACTTCATTAGAATAAGAGTCAGGGTCCCTTCTCCCTGCTATTCCCACCTCCGTAGTTTTGATGCCTATAGACACTTATGCCCTAGAGAATGGGGGGGTGGTGGGCAAACTATCCAAGTTTAGGAATTAAATGTGCTTCACTGAAGGAGAGATTGTCTCAATCTTAACTTCTATCAAGGTGATAATATTTTCAGTTATGAATTTCCTTTATGCTATTGACCAATATATTGTTCCTTGTGGAGAGGCTGAGACAGTCAAGGGTTGGGGAAAAGTGGAATCAAATGAAGGTGTGATGGGGAGGGCTCCCAGGTAGTAAAGTTGCCAGCCCTAAGGTGAAGGGGGATCAGAAAGTGGGGAGGTGCGGACATCAAACGCAGACAGACTCCAATTAGGTGGCTAAGGGGCAACACAGGTACTGGCACATTCTCACTCTAAAGTAGCCCATTCTATTTACCTTGTCTACTCTGAAGCTGCCCTACCTCTCCTTATCTCCTAGATCAGGGAACCTCCCCCTTGAAGTGGTGTTTTCTGGGACTAAAAGACATTTCTCTAGCTCCTGCTTAAGCAAATGCTCTAGTTTTCTAATGTCTGAGATACCTGAATGTTACCCTAAAGAGAGGAGAGACCAGGCTGCATGCTTCCTACTCTAGCCCAGATCAGAGTGGGGCCATGTTGTTGCTCCCCATCCAGTAAAATGTACCAAGAAAATCCTTGTCATATTGTTTATGATTTACTTTAAGATAAGTCAACATGAGGAGTATGGTATGTATGTATGTGTTGGTTTTGATTTCTCTCCTAGAGATGGTTATGACTGTCTTTAATCTAATGGTCATCTACTTGATCCACAAACAGCATTTAAGGCAATTGCTTACAGTTTCGTTCTTAGAACACTTTCAGGACAACACAATTTCTGCAGTTTCCTGCTGCCTTCCAAGCCATTCTTTCTCAGCCTCCTTTGCTTCTTCCTCCTCATTTCCCTGGCTTTTAATTGTCTAGTGACCCAAGGGTCAATTCTTGACTACCTTACTTCCTTTCTATCTCTTCTCATTATATTGTCTCCCAACTTAAATACTGTCTCTGCAGTGATGATTCCCAAATTTATCTATTCAGGCAGGACCTCTCCCTCTGGTCCTGAAATCAGGCAGAATCCTAATTTTGCATTTGACAGCTTCAATATCTCACTGGCTTTTCAAGACCAATGTAGTCAAAACCAACATACTTTGTCCCTCAAAACCTGCTTCTTTCATTTTCTTTCCCATTTCAATAAATGGGCACTCTGCTCTAAAATACAACCAGAGACATTGAAATTAAGAACAATCTAACAATGGCCAGAGGGGAAGAGGGAGGGAACAGCGGGGGGAAGGGTTTCCAGGAAACACTGTAAAGGACACATGGAAATAACCAAGGGGGAGGGTGGAAGCGGGGGATGGGGGTGGGATTGGCTGGGGTGGGGGGAGAGTGATGGGGGGAAATGCAAACTGTAATTGAACAACAATAAAGTAATTTAAATAAATAAATAAATAAATAAATAAAAGTTTGGCTTTGGAAAAAAACAAAAACAAAACAAACAAACAAACCACAAATAAAATAACCCTGGAGAGACATCTTTGACTGCTGTCTTCCACACTTTTCATCTTGCTCAGCCTAAAATTCAGACTTTTTACAATGGCATATGAGGTTAAAAAGTGTGTGTGTGACTGAATTTAGCCCTGTGTCCAGGCTTGGTAGTGAAGTAATGGGGCAGAGGGAGCTTATATTCCCTTCAAACTTATAATTCTTGGAGGCTACAAATGTTTTTCAGGAGTCTTGCAATTGAAAGACCATATAGTTTTAAGTCAGTCACAATAGATTTATTCTCCCTCAATTTATTTCTTCAGCTACTATTACTGAGTAGCTAACTCTGTGCCAGACCCTGTTCTAGATGCCAGGGATACAACTGTGAACAAATTTTTTTTAAAAAGCCCTTGCCCTCTTGGAATGTACATTATTGTGGGTTAACAGATGGCAAACAAAATATCAACAAGTAAATTATGTAGTATTAGATGGTTAAGTGCTGCAAAGAAAACCAAAGCAGAGAAGGATAGAGAATTTGGGGAGGGAATGGGGTTCTGTGTTCACTGTTGGATAGTATCCAGGGATGGTCTCACTGAGCAAGTGACATTTGAATAAAGACCTGAAGGACATGAGGAGTGAATCAGTGGTGTTTGTGGAAGTGCATACCAGACACAGGGAGGGGATGGTTAGTGGTGTTGTGGGGGTGGGGAAGGGAACAGTAAGGGCAACAAGAAGGTACCCAGCAGGAGTTGCAATCTCTGTTCTTTTGAAGAGGCACAATAAGCAATGAGGAGGGTGTCCCTGGAGTGGAGTGAATGAGGACAGCTGTGTAACCAAACAAAACAGAGGTTCAGCTCCTGCTCCAATGAAAGTCACACTCATGAGGCAGGTTCTGGTGTAAAAGGAAAGAGGTTTTATTTAGACACCATGCAACCTGGGAGAATGGTGGACTCCCACTGTAAAGACCATCTCCTCTTCCTGTTCAAGCCCACAGTTCTTATAGGGATAGGATAAGGAGAGCCCTATCCACTCATATTTCTAGCTTTTGAAGGTGTTCAATGTAAGCACCTCCCCCTGTCATCATCTTGGCCAGTGTGGGACACTCCACCAGGCTCCGACTGACTGTCTGCAGTAACAGCAGGAGGTTAGATCAGAAGAGAAGCCAGTCTGGCTCTGGCCACTGAAAAGACCTACAAACAATGGTGATTCTAGAAGCAGTAAATATCCCTGGTACCCAGATTCTGCTTTCTGAATTCAATTGTGCTCACTGAAGGGAGACAGGGCTTTCTTAGACAATCATTGATTCTGTAGCTGGAGCAAGAAATGGACGTTTTGTCATACTAGAAAGCAAGGAAGCTTTCACAGGTGACTGTCAAAAGACTTAGGTTAGAAACCAAGGCAAAGAGACTCTCTGTTTCAAAGATAAAATAATTTGACCATCTGCAATATATTGAAAAATATCATGTTAAAATCCATGAGTTTATAATTATACCAGAAAAAAATCCCTCATAGGTCACCTTTACAGGTTACTAAGGAACCAATTCATTACTCTGAAAACTGGTTAAAAAGGGAAGTAAATGAGCATTTGTCTTTTTTTCTCTTTGAACTGGATCTCAAGATAGCTAAATTGCTGTTGAGGAAAAATTCTTCTTTTAGAAGCATTCCAACTAATAGATGTGGGAGGAATGGTAGAATTAAAATACCATAACTTTGCAATCCCTAATGAAATAATAGATCTAAGCAATGCTCACCAATGGCTATCAAGAACCATCAGGGAAAGACTTATGGGGAATTTTTTAATGAATGGGTCAAATTAGCAATGTCTGAATTCACTCATCAGTAGTAACATCACAAAAGAGAAGACAACTAGACATCATGTATTCCTGATATGTTGCAATAGGAAGTTCATGACACCATCTGTGAACTATCATTGTCCAATAATGGAACTTGAATTAATCAAGAGCTGATAGTTTTCAGGAAATATAGGGCTTTGGAAACATGTTATGATACCATAGGGATACAATCAGAGAAATGCAGAATGTGGAAACTCCACAGGACAAATTGCCCAGTTTCTTTAACAAATACATTACCAGGAAAAAAGAAAAGAGGGGAGGGGCATGTCTGTAATTTAACAGACTCAGAACATATATTAACCAACTACAATGTATAGATCATGTTTGGATACTAATTTTTTAAAATTTATTTTTAGAAAGAGGAGAAAGGAGGGAAAAAGAGAGGGAGAGAAACATCAATGTGAGAGAGAAACATCAATCCATTGCCTCTCATCCACACCCCCACAGGGGGCCAAACCCACTATCTAAACATGTGCCCTTCCTGGGTATCAAACCAGTGACCCTTTGCTTTGTGGGGCAATGCTCAACCAACTGAGCCACACCAGTCAGAGAAGGATACTAATTTTTTAAAATATTTTATTTTATTTTTAGAGAGAGGGGAAAAGAGAGGGAGAGAAACATCAATGTGAGAGAAAGAAACATCAATTGGTTACCTCTCACATGCCCCCAACTGGGGACCTGGCCGGCAACTCACACATGTGTCCCAACTGTAAATGGAACTGGCAAACTTTCAGTTCACAAGCTGACGCTCAATCCACCAAGCTACAACAACCAGATACTAATTTTTTTAACTGTAAAATAATTATCAGAAAACTGGGAAATTTGAACAATGATGAATATTTGACAATAATAAGGAATTTTTAGGCATAGTAATAACATTAGGGTTATGAATTTTTTAAGAGTCCTTATCATTTAGTGATAAAATATTAAAATATGCATGGATGCAATATGAAATTTAGGACTTATTTGAAAATAATCCAGTGCAGTGGGGGTGGGGGAGAGAGAAGAGATGAAATGGGCTTTCCACATGTTGGTAATGGTTGAAGGTTAGTGATGGTCCACTATACTATTTTCTCTAATTTATGTTTGAAATACTCCATAAATAAAGTTGGAGCAGGGAGAGAATAACATACATAGGAGTCATAAAGAAAGAATTTCTATGACAAATGGGAATAATAATCACTATTTTTTAAATGCAGGGCCAATAAATAAGTTATTCTTTAGCACAGTTTCTCCTTTAGTAAACATAACTTATAGTAGACCCTAAAGAATTCCAGGAAAGATATGCTTCATCTTTTGTGCAAAAAGACTTAAAAGTCAGATCTTGTGTCCTAGAATGTGATTTGTTGAGGGGTGGGTAGATTTTTCAGGTACCTCGGCAATGATCAGGGCCAGTGCTTGGCTGGAGACTGAAATTATGAGAGGGGCATAGAGTTCTTCTGCATCACATTCCTACTACCTCTCAGTTCCTTCTGCTTCTTTCATGCTGCTTTCCCACTCACAGCAGTAAGCCAACTGAGGGAACTGCAGGGCTTGTATGAATAGTGCCCCTTGGACTTGTGCAGTACAACAGCCTTGAGCAGCCTACACACCTCATGCCATCTTTGAGTTTGGACTTCTTAGTCATGGGCTATTTATTCAGTCTTTGTTAAGGTCAATGAGTAATAATGATATAAATGATAATAGCTTTTTTAATTGGTATTTTTCAAGATTACTACTATATCTTTCTTCTATGATAAAAATATCCTATGTGTTAGCCAGAATGAAGGGGAAAACAACTCCCAGATCTCAGTAATTTAACAAAATAAAAGTTTATTTCTGGCTTCCATCACAGTCCAATATGGGGGTGGGGGCAAAAGAGAATCTGGTCTCAGAGGTCTTCAGACTCCATCTATCTAGGGTCTCCAAGAAGTCCTTCACTTGGTCTACTGCAAGAAAAGAAATCACAAAAAGCTATCTTCATCTCAATGGCCTCTGATGGGAGGTGACACATATCACCTTCACTCACATTCTATCAACAAGAACAAACTGAAAGCAGAGTGCCCAGGAAGGCAGGGGTGATGTTTAACAATAGCCAGCTGGTGTTGCTGGTGGATAGGTTCATTCTGTCCTCTCATTTCCTCTGCTCACACCTACACACAAGTTCTTCTGTGCCATGCTGCGCTCTAAAGAGACACCCACTCTGCTTCACCCGGCTGCTGGAGCACATGCTGTCTCTCCAATCGGGGGTCCGTGTGGGTCACGTGGGTTTTGACCTGTGTAGTGCACATGACACAGTATCACATATAGAAAAAACCCTTGTGAAGACTGACATTCACACAGCTTTCCCTTCTGAGTGCTATGGAAGAGTAGCTCCACATTCTGGCTTGACTGCAAAACATCTCATAGATATAGGAGCTGGTGTCATAGGTGAAGATTATGTAGAAAATACTGGTGTTGCACATACATGCACACACACACATACACACACACACATCTCAAAGTCTGAGTGAATGCTTTTTAGAGATGAGCCACAACATTATGATCTGAGCTTTCCAGTAGTCAAAGCAAAAAAGGGAACATGATCAGTGATATGATTCACAGAGACCATAACATTTTAAAAAAGAAAAAACTTGCTCAGGTAAAGTACAACTACCTCCAATAATGAAATTAAATAGAATTTTTCCCACTGAGTTCTCATAGAGAAGCACACTGCATTATACAATAAACAATGTCCTCGATAATAGCCTAGCAGCCAGTAGAACTACACGTATACTCCATTTCTTATAATATCCTTCAATGAAGGATAAAAGAAGTGACAAAATGCCAAGGACAAATCCAGTAAAATCAATCCCATGAATTCTGGGGGGAAAGAACAAAATTTTGTTGTCAAATTAGTTCT